>PVLC010024226.1:0-19339 GCA_004027655.1 Graphiurus murinus
ACACACACACACACACACACACACACACACACACACACACACACACACATGATTATCAAGGACTTTAACACTCTCCCCGACTCCCACTCCTGGACCTAGAGAGCTCACATCAAGAAGATTTAAACTAAGGTAAGTTTGCCAAGAATCCAGATGTCTGCAGAAACAGCAGAAGTGGTGGGTACTATAAATATTTTAAAGCCAGTTTCCATGTGTGGGTATTGAAGAAGAAATTGTTCACCTTGGTTGGTCTTTTCAGACACACAATATGTCATCAGTGTACCATCAGCTTTGAATATAAAGAGTGACTGCATTTGGAAGATAAAGCTGGCCAAGTCACAAGACTGTACTGATAGTAATGAGATTTTCTCGTCAAAAATATCTACACCAGCAGATCACAGTGGTACACACCTATCATCCCAGTTCTTGGGAGGTAGAGACCGGAGGATCGCAGGTTCGAGGCCAGTCTCAGCAATTTAGGGAGACCCTCCGCAACCTAGCAAGACCCTGTTTCAAAAAAAAAAATAGGGCTTGAGGTATAGCTCAGAGGTAGAATGCCTCTGGGTTCAATCCCCAAATACATATATATTCAGCAACAAGTGCTAGAAATAAGTTAGAAATAAGTGAATAAATGATCTTGCCCCTCAGAGCCCCTCACTTCAAATTTTTTTTTTTTTTTTTTTTTTTTTTTTTGCGGTACTGAGGATGGAACCCAGGGGCATTCTACCTCCGAGCTATACCCCCAGCCCTATTTTTTATTCTTTATTTTGGAAACAGGGTCTCACTAAGTTGTGGAGAGCCTCACAAAGTCCCTGAGGCTGGGATTACAATCGTGCACCCCCACGCCCAGCCTCTCCAATTTTTATCACGTCTTCTGCATCGATTCTTTCAGTAGCTTCTCGATCCTCAAAGAGTTCTGCATGTGTCTTCTTCTTTGAATCAAAACTATTTCAAACCCCCAAACCATGCATTCATAAGATTACTGTCATTGTAGTAACTTGTATTATTTACAGATAAGCTACTATGTGCCAGCTATATGATCTAACACTTTAAATATACTGTGTGCAGCCAAGTGTGGTGATGCACGTTTGTAATCCCAGTACTTGGGAGTCTGACACCGGAGGATCCGGGTTTGCAGCCAGCCTCAGCTACATTTTTTTTTTTTTTTTTTCCGGTACTGGGGATTGAACTCAGGGGGTTTCTACCTCCGAGCTATAGGCCCAGCCCTATTTTTTATTCTTTTATTTTGAAACAGGGTCTCACTTAAGTTGTGCAGTGACTCTCTAAGTAGCTGAGACTATCCTTGAACCCACATTCTCTGGTCTCGGTTTCCCAAATGCCCGGTTAGCTACTTATTTTTTGTTTTGAATCAGGGCAGAGTCTCACTGGGTTTCTGAGAGTCTTGCTATGCTACTGAGGAGGAATTTATGATCCTCCTCTCTCAGACTCCCAAGTACTAGGGTTACAGGCATGCACCACCACACCTGGCTAGGGTAATTTCCTATCTGTCTATCTATCTATCTATCTATCTATCTATCTATCTATCTATCTATCATCTATTTTATTTTGTGGTACTTCGGATTGAAGCTAGGGCACTCCACCTTCAAGCTATACCCCCAGTCTTTTTTTTTTTTGTGGTACTGGGGATTGAACTCAGGGGCATTCTACCTCTGAGCTATACCCCCAGCTCTAGTTTCTATTCTTTATTTTGAAACAGGGTTCACTAAATTGCGGAGGGCCTCACTAGATAGCTGAGGCTGGCCTCGAACCTGAATCCTCCGGTCTCAGCCTCCTAAATGCTGGGATTACAAGCCTGCACCACCACCCCCCGGCTCTATTTTTTATTCTTTATCTGAAACAAGGTCTCACTAAGTTGCAGAGGGCCTCACTAAGTAGCTGAAGCTGGCCATGAACCTGCAATCCTCCTGTCTCAGCCTCCCAAGTACTGGGATTACAAGTGTGCACCACCACGTCCAGCTAGAATATGTATTTTCTAAAGAAGGCAGTTAAGGGTGACCCTAATGATTGTAACATTAATTTTTATCACTTCATTATGTTGTCAGGGAGCACCCAAACCATAAAGTATGAACCCAGATCCTCCGGTCTCAGCCTCCCAAATGCTGGGATAACAAGCGTGGGCCACCACACCCGGCTCATAAAGTACTATACTTAGCCTGTCACATGTAATGCAGACAGGACACACCGGGTAGACCTGAGCTTACCCAAATTAGCTTTAATTAATACACTAACCTCCCCAAGTTCCCTGGGCTAATTTGTCAATACTTGTTTTGTAAATAAGTATAGCTAAATATGTGATACATAAATATTCAATGCCTGCATAATATACCCACTTCAACATATATATCCACATATGTACAGAAGCGTACATGTGTATGTGTCTCTCTATATAATATATTGAAACCATTTGATGCACCCGGTATTGCGTCTACCTTCAAGCTGAATAATTTAGCTCCCTGAGCATTCAGAGTGTAGATGCTGAGCCCTCTTGGGGCACATGCACTGTTTGCTCAATCTGTAAACACGTAATTATTTAACTTGCCTTCTCAAGTGACACCACGCCCTGGATATGATGCAAACTCGGCATTACAAGATAAGCTCTGTCTCAAGTTTCTGCTGGCTGCAGTGCCCGAAGTGTTTGCTCATATGCTCAGGGACTGAGGCAGAAGTAAACAGGCCAGTATCACAGGGACACCTATGTTACAAAACCCATTTTTGTGTGTTGTGAAAGCAATGAATGAAGTTCAGCAGAGCTCCAGTAAGAATGCAGATTCATCCGGCATCTGGTAGTGAAAAAGGACTTCACCCTCCTCGCCTCCTCCCTCACCCACCCAGGTCAGGCTCCTCTCCTCTCCTCTCCCCTCCCCTCCCCTTCCCTCCCCTCCTCTCCTCGGGTATCAGAGGTGAGCTCCCAGCCCTGGGCCTCCGCTGCCACACCCCACCTCCATGCTTCTCATGCAGAGAAATTAACCTCGCTTTTCTCTCCATCTGCGTGGTTCTCGGGTCTCCAATGAGGCTTTTGCACAGCACACTGAACACGCCTGGCCTTTTTATCTTTAAAACTACAAAATCAGTGCTTCATTTTTTTTTTTTTTTCTAATTAAAGAGAACACAGTGTCCTGGACAAGAAGCTCTGGCACATCCTTGCACTTTGGTTAGGTTTGAATTTTGATATCTGCCCCCGATCCCCAAACACACATACATACTGTGATGAGGATACAGCTGAGGGGTTGGAAAGCCGGATGGCCAGAGTTTGAATCTTGATCCACCACACACTAACCGTGCCTCCCTTTCCTCATTTGATGACATGCTTAGAGTAATGCCTGGTATACAATAAATTCTTCATAAGTACAAAGCACAATAAGGATGATAATAAATGGAGGTTCCTAACTGCCTCTGTGACTGAGATCACAGGATTGACAAGGGCTACCTAAATGGTCGCCGCTATGCTGCCTGTGCTAGCTGTTCCCAGGGAGGGAACTGGCCCAGTGTGGCAAACTCATTACATTTTCAATTGAAGGCAAAATCCTGATCTCTAAGCCCGGTGTGGTGGCACAGACCTGTAATCCCAGTACTTGGGAGGCTGAAACAGGAAGGCTGCAGGATTGAGGCCAACCTCAGAAACTTGGTGAGACCCTCTGCAATATAGTGAGACCCTATTTCAAAATTTAAAAAAAAATTAAATAGGGCTGGGGTGTAGCCCAGAGGTAGAATGCTCCTGGGTCAATCCCCAGTATCAAAAACAAACAAAAAGAAAAAGAAAAAAATCCTGATCTCTATATCTTAAATTATTGGTTTATATTTAAAAATATTAAGCCAGGTGTGGTGGCGCACACTTGTAATCCCAGTACTTGGGAGGCTGAGAGTAGAGGATCTGGGTTCGAGGCCAACCTCAGCTACTTAGTGAGGCACTCTGAAACATAGTGAGACTCTGTTTCAAAATAAAGAATTAAAAAATAGGGCTGGGGGTATAGCTCGGAGGTAGAATGCCCCTGGGTTCAATCCCCAGTACTGAAAAAAAAAAAAAAAATTAGTGTTCAAGTTAAAGAAACCATGTCTGGAGGCCGGTGGAGCCCATAGGTCACCAAGGTGCGACCTCTGACATGTCTGTATCTATAATGCATGTGTGTGGGCTTCTGTTTTTCTGTTTATCTTCTATATGTGTTCCTGCAGTAGAAAGCACATAGAAGGTACTCCAGGTCAGATGACCAATGCATTGGTTTGTTAAGAAACAAACACCAGGGAAACTTTACTGAAAGAAAACAATAAGTAACTTTAGTGTCAGGTGCCTTTAATGGCCTTTCTTAAAGTGTGTTTTCAGTTTAGGTCAACAAACCAGGTCCCAAAGACACAAATTGAACACGATGTGTGTTGCAGACCCTGATCTTAAGGAACTTACAGACTCGCAAGAGATACAGAAATGCAGATAACTGTAATGTTTACGAACCACACACTGACATGCATAATCTCATTGTACATCATGAGAACCCCCTGCAGGGGGTGTGGCATATGATTTTATACCCAACAAAAGAGAAACTGAGGTAAGTGACTGATCCAAGATCACTCCACTAAACAGGGCATGATGGCACATGCCTGTAATCCCAGCACTTGGGAGGCTGAGACAGGAGGATTGCAGGTTCGAGGACAGCCTCAGCAAGTAGTCAGACTCTCATCAACCTAGCGAGATCCTGTTTCAAAATAAAAATAGGACTGAGGATGTAGCTCGGAGGTAGAATGCCTCTGGTACCACAATACTAGTAACACACACACACACACACACGCGCGCGCGCGTGCAAGATCACTCCACTAGTAAGTAGAGGTATAACAAGAACCTCTTCTGTAGACTTCAAACCCAGGGTTCTCTCTGCTGCAATCTGATGCTCTGGCAATAATATGCCTATTTCCTAGAATCTCTGAGACTAGAGACACCATGCTCACTAAGAAGGTTGACACCCAGTAAGTTAGAAAGAGACATTGATAGTATTATAGAATGCAGGCTTTCAAAAGCACCTGAGATTGGGGGGCTGAGATAGGAGAATGGCAGGTTCAAGGACAGCCTCAGCAAGTAGTGAGACTCTCATCAACCTAGTGAGACCCTTTTTCCAAATAAGAAATAAAATCGGGCTGGGAATGTAGCTCGAAGGTAGAATGTCTCTGGGTTCAATCCCCAGTACAAAAAAAAAAGCACCTGAGAAGAAGGGCTGAGAATTTTTTTTTTCTTTTTTGGTGCTGGGAATGGAATCCAGGGGCCTCTACCTCCAAGCTACACCCCCAACTCTTTTGTTTTTTGTTTTGGAAAAGGATCTCCCTAGTTTGCCAAGAGCCTCACTAAGTTGCTGAAGCTGATTTACAACCTACAGTCTTTCTGTCTCAGCCTCCCAAGTACTGGGATTACAAGCTTGTGCCACCATGCCTGGCTTATTTCATTAATTATAATTTCTCTTTTATGCTGGGCGTGGTGGCGCATGCCTGTAATCCCAGTACTTGGAAGGCTGAGATGGGAGGATCGGAGTTCGCAGCTAGCCTCAGCTACTTAGTGAGACCCTGTTTCAAAATAAAGAATTAAAAATAGGGCTGAGGGTGTAGCTCAGAGGTAGAATGCCCCTGGGTTTCATCCCCAGTACTGAAAAAAAAAATTCTCTTTTATCAGAATTTAAGGCCATTTTTTTTTTCCTTGCAGTAACGCTTGTAATCTCAGTACTTCGGAGGCTGAGACCAGAGGATCTGGGTTCATAGCTAGCCTCAGCTACTTAGTGAGGCTCTCCGCAAAGTGAGACCCTGTTTCAAAATAAAGAATAAAAACTTGGACTAGGGGTGTAGCTCGGAGGTAGAATGCCCCCCCAAAAAAAAAACTAAAATAAAAAATAAAAAGGGCCAGAGGTATCACTTGGAGGTAGAATACCCCTGGATTCAATCCCCAGTACAAAAAAAAAGTATAATGGGAAACAAATAAAATTGTTACTTCAGAAAGTCAAAGTTAAGAATAGAATGGTACAAGTGGGCACAAATGTTAGCTCGGAGCCTCCTGAGTGACAAGGCGAACTGGGAAGTGACAAAGTTCCTGTTGTCTATAAAAGGAGGCATACTGATTATAAGTTTAGCATATATTATCACCATTTGTTCTCTAATTTCTGGAACACAGAGCAAAAATAAATCAGTATTCTTATGGAAAACATTGACTTAAAGTATGGAATTTTACCAAAAAAAAAAAAAAAAAAAAAAAAGCTGATTTGTTATATTTGTCAAGTCTGGTTGATGAGGAGATTTGGAAACTTGCAGCAACACACTGACTAGCTCGTGGTGACCAACATTAATGGTTTGGCGTGTTCAGTGAGGGGATGAGGAATCAGCATCGTTTGGAAGGATCAGGGAGCAGTATAGTATTGGAACTGTAATTTCCAGGGGAGGTGGGACAATGTCACCCTCATCGTAAGCAGCGTGTATTTCAAGTTCTCAACTGGGTCAATAGCCAAGTGGCCCATTAAACACAAGATGACAGTGAGCGGCCATCGGGGCTTTTCACCTTCATCTGCTCATTCAACAAATAGTTACTGAGTGGCCACAGGATGACTAATTGTACACTGTCCTTAGGGATGGAGACAGAGCAGGGAACAAAGGTCTCTGACCTCCAGTGTGAACTTGCAAGAGAGCACAGTGCTCAAGACCAAATGACACTTTTCCTGTGCGTTGTGTGCTGACTTCAAGCCGCTCAGTCTCAGGTGTTGAAGCTGAGAGAAATTTCATAAAAACCAGTCTAGCGATGTGTGCCTGTAATCCTAGCTACCCTGGAGGCCAAGGTAGGAGGATCACAAGTTCAAAGCCAGCCTGGACAACTTAGTGAGACCCTGTCTCAAAATAAAACATAAAAGGGGATGCGGAGGTGTAACTCAGTGGTGGAGAACTTGTCTAGCATGTACGGGGCCCTGGGTTCAACCCCAGGACTGCAAAAGCAAAACAAAAACAGAAGTTTAAAAGCTAAAGCAAAAACGGAAGTTTAAAAGCTAAAACCAAAACTTAGAGTTAGCATTTACTGACTGTGATTATGAAATTATATTTATCAATAATGATAATAGGCCAGGTGTGGTGGCGCACGCTTGTAATCCCAGCATTTTTTTTTTTTTTTCAGCACTGGGGATTGAACTCAGGGGCATTCTACCTCCAAGCTATACCCCCAGCCCTATTTTTTATTCTTTATTTTGAAACAGGGTCTCACTAAATTGCGGAGGGCCTCACTAGGTAGCTGAGGTTGGCCACGAACCCGGATCCTCTGGTCTCAGCCTCCCAAATGCTGGGATTCTCTAATAGCTCGGAGGTAGAATGCCCCTGAGTTCAATGTTCAATCCCCAGTACCGCAAAAATAAAATATAATAATAACAATAATAATAATAATAATAATAATAATAATAATAATAGGGAAAGGAATAAGAAAAACAAGTAAGGAACATTATTTTGGACAAAGCATTGAGCTAGGCAAATTTTACCACTCTTTAGTTATGTAAATATAATATGTTTCTGATAGATAAAAATTAGAAAATGTAGACAAGTGCCTAGAAGAAGAAAAAAACACATTTTTGATAATCAAGTATCTTTCAATGAATGGCTCTCTCAACTGCACTTAACTAATTCTCTATCATTGAGCATTTATGATATTTCCAATCTTTAACACAATATTTTTTTGGTGGTGTTGTTTTGTTTTTTTCAGTACTGGGGACTGTACCCAGGGGCATTCTACCTCCAAGCTACACCCCCTGTCCTATTTTTTATTCTTTATTTTGAAACAGGGTCTCACTAAGTTGCAGAGAGCCTCACTAAGTAGCTGAGGCTGACCGCAAACCCACGCCCAGCCCACAAATGGTTTTGGTTTTTGTTTTTGGTACTGGGCTTTCTACCTCCAAGATACACTCTCCCCTAGCCCCTTGAATTTTTTTTTTTTTTTTTTTTTTGAAATGGGGTCTCTAGCTGGGCGTGGTGGCACACACTTGTAATCCCAGTATTTGGGAGGCTAAGACAGGAGGATCACAGGTTCGCAGCCAGCCTCAGCAACTTAGTGAAACCCTCTGCAACTTAGTGAGACCCTATTTCAAAATAAAAGAATAAAATAAGCCAGGTGTGGTGGTTCAGGCTTGTAATCCCCGTACTTGGGAGGCTGAGACAGGAGGATCACAGGTTCGCCACCAGCCTCAGCTACTTACTAAGTGAGGCCCTCAGCAACTTAGTGAGACCCTATTTCAAAATAAAGAATATAAAATAGGGCTGGGGGTGTAGCTTGGAGGTAATGCCCCTGAGTTTTATCCCCAGTACAAAAAAAAAGAAGAAGAAAAGGAAGGAAGGAAGGAAGGAAGGAAGGAAGGAAGGAAGGAAGGAAGGAAGGAAGGAAGGAAGGGGAGGCAGAGAAAGAGAAAGAAAGAGGGTCTTACTAAGTCGCTGAAGTTGGCCTCCAACCTGCAATCCCCCTTGTTTCACCTCCCAAGTACTGATATTACCAGCGTGTATCACCATGCCTGGCTAACACAATTTTTGTTTGTTTGTTTGTTTGTTTGTTTGTTTTTGTGGCACTGGGGGAATCTAGGGACATTCTACCTCTGAGATACACCCCCAGCCTCTTGTATTTTTATTTGGAAACAGGGTCTCTCTAGGTTGATGAGGGTCTCACTACTTGCTGATACTGTCCTCAAACTTGTGATCTTCCTGTCTCAGCCTCCTAGGTACTGGGATTACAAGTGTGTGTTACCACACTTGGTTTAACACAAATGTTTTAATGAACACCTCTGCACATATCTCTGTGTGTGTGTGTGTGTGTGTGTGTGTGTGTGTGTGTGTGTTACTGGGGATTGAACCCAGGGGTGTTCTACCTCCAAGCTACACCCCCAGCTATTTTTATGTTTTTATTTGGAAACAAGGTCTCACTAAATTGCTGAGGTTGGACTCGAACCTGCAATCCTTCTGTCTCAGCCTCCCAGGTACCTGGATTACAGGTATGCATCACCATGCCTGGTTCATTATTTTTGTATGATAAACTCTTAGATTCTTGGAAGTAGAATTTCTTTTTTTTTTTTTTTTTTTTTTTTTTTTGCGGTACTGGGGATTGAACTCAGGGGTATTCTACCTCTGAGCTACACCCCCAGCCCTAATTTTTATTCTTTATTTTGAAACAGGGTCTCACTAAGTTGCGGAGTGCCTCACTAGGTAGCTGAGGCTGGCCGCGAACGCGGATCCTCCGGTCTCAGCCTCCCAAATGCTGGGATTACAGCATGCGCCACCAGGCCTGGCTGGAAGTAGAATTTCTAAATTGGGTAGTTTTCAGATGTTTAAAATCAAAATTAAAGAGATAGCAAAGTTCAAAGTACTTTAAATTCTTTTTTAAGGAGTTTATAAGACTCTCAAATTTGGCAACAATAAAAAAAATTGAAAGAGAATAGTCTATTTCCACATCAAAGCTATTAACTAATATTACATCTATATAATTTCCAAACTCTGACATATGACATGGAGATTTTTCAGCTTTCTTTTCTTTTCTTTTTCTTTTTTTTTTTTTTTTTTTTTTTTTTTTTTTTTTTTTGGTACTGGGGATTAAACCCAAAAACCCAAGAGCATTCTACTTCTAAGCTATACTCCCAACTCCTTTTATTTTTTATTTGGAAACAGTGTCTTGGTAAGTTGCTGAGGCTGGCCTTGAACCTGCTATTTTCCTGTCTCAGCTTCCCAAGTCTTAGTATTACAGGAACGTACCACCACACCCAGCCTGCTGTTTCTTAAAACCTAACAAATAGTACCAAGTAGCAATACCATATGGTAAGAGGCATTTTGCAGAGAGCAAACCTGTTTCCAACTACAATACAAAATATGTTAATGGATTATTTCATTTCTGAATTTAAAATTGCTGAACAGAAATCCAATCATACCAAATATACATAATCTTTTTGATGTACACAGTTGTATTACATATGATAGTAGAAAGATGCAGAACTGAAACATTTATCTCTTTAGTTTGAGCAAAAACATCATCTCTGTGGGGGTCAGTTCTGAGGAAAAAGACACAAGAGCTAGGGTTTCCAGACTTTGGGAGATTTAATAGGCCAATTAAGCTAAACAAATCAAGAAGGAACCAACAATTGACATAGTATTGCCAAGGAAATACAAACAAAATAAAGAATAAAAAATAGGGCTGGGGGTATAGCTCAGAGGTCTCACTGAGTTGCGGAGAGCCTCACTAAGTAGCTGAGCCTGGCCGAGAACCCAGATCCTCCAGTCTCAGCCTCCCAAGTACTGGGATTACAAGCGTGTGCCACCACGCCGGGCTACTTGTAAGGATTTTTACAATTCAGTCTCTCATACTTTTTCTTTCTTTCTTTTTTCTGTGTGTGTGTGTGTGTGTGTGTGTGTGTGTGTGTGTGTGTGTGTGTGTGTAAGTTGAACCCAAGAGCATTCTACCTGTGAGCCAGCCCTATTTTATTTTTTTGTTTTTGAACATGCTCTCACTAAGTTGCTGAGGGCCTCACTAAATTGCTGAAGCTGGCCTTGAGCCTGAGCTCCTCCTATCTCAGCTTCCCAAGTCCTGGGATTGCAGACATGTGCCACCACACCTGGCATCTTGTACCTCTTTGAGATTACTGATGAGTGGGTCCCACAAAGGGGGTATGAGCACTTTATCATCCAAGGGAGGGCCCCCTGAAGTCAGGCACTGGACCATACAACTAGAGACAACTAAAGCACAACTAAAGGGAAACAGGATACTACAGTACAGTCACAGTATGGCACAGGAAGTGACATGATACAGGAGGCCTGGGGACCATTTAGGAGCAGCACTCTACTCAGAGTGGGGCGGGGATGGCCAAAGAGACAGATCTTCCCGGTAAGGTGATGCTTACCCTGTCCTGGCAGCTAAGGATGACGTCACAGGCGAAGAGCAGCCCACGTGACACTGATGTGCATCAGAAATCGTGGAGAACCCCAGGAGCTGCACGTCCCATTGAGATCCAGGGATCTGGAAAGTCAGGCAAGTCGCCAGCTCAAGGAAAACCTGCAGTGCCACTTTATTTATTTATTTATTTGCGGTACTGGGGATTGAACACTAAGACATTCTACCTTCGAGCTACACCCTCAGCCCTATTTTTTATTCTTTATTTTGAAATCAGGTCTCACTAAGTTGCGGAGTGCCTCACTAGGTAGCTGAGGCTGGTCTCGAATCCGGATCCTCCGGTCTCAGCCTCCCAAATGCTGGGATTACAAGCATGCACCACCACACCTGGCTGCAATGCCACTTTAAAGAGTGTGACTTCCCCCCACATTGGGACAGTGCTGAAATATTTTAATCAGAGGAGGAGGCTGAGGCACATCTTACAGTTTGCCCTTTCCCCCAGATCAAATTTTAAAAGAGAGCTTTGAGTTGGAAAGAATCTTCAGGTCGGGGATTCCTATTTTATTTTTTAAGAATAAAGGTAAGTGAGCTGAGTGCAGTGGTACACACCTGAAATCCTAATACTTGGGAGGCTGAGACAGGAGGATTACAAGTTAAAGACCAGCCTCAGCAAATTAGTGAGATTCTCAGCAACCTAGCGAGATCCTGTTTCAAATTAAAAAATAAAATAGGGCTGGGGGTGTAGGTTGGAGGTAAAATTTCCCTGGGTTCAATCCCTGATACCAAAATAATAATAATAATAATAATAATAATAATAATAATAATAATAATTAACAATAATAATAAATGCAGAACAAGTTTGTTAAGACAAATTCAAACAATATAGTTCATAAAATAAAAGGAGAAAATTTCAGTCCTTTCAACCAAATCTTAGTTCCTAGAGTTAATCACTATCACAAGTTTCATGTCAACTATTCAAATAATCCCATGTGCATTTTTTTCCAAGCATTTACAAATGCAGTTACATATAACACAAATAGTTTTTTGGGAGTTCTCTACTAGAAAATGTATCATCCTACATGTGTTGGCCTGCAACGTGCCTTTTTCACTTAACCTATTATCAGCACAGATTGATCTCATTCTTTCTGACTGCAGGTAAGTGTAGGTATGTTTCAAAATTTATTTAACCATTTCCTAATTGGTTTGCAGGCAGTTCCCAATTTTCTAGTCTTTGTGGAAATGAACATCCTTAACTATTTGCACACCTGTATTTGCTTTCCTAAAGGATAGTTTCTCAGGGTTGGAATTACTACGTTCAAGAATCTAAGCATTTATTTATTTATTTATTATTTATTTATTTATTTATTTATTTAATTTTTGGTGCTGGGGATTGAACCCAGGCATTCTACCTTCCAACTACACTCCCAGCCCTATTTTATTTTTTATTTGGAAAAAGGGTTTCATAAAGTTGCTGAGAGCCTTGCTAAGTTGCCGAGGCTGGCTTCAAACCTGTGATCCACCTGTCTTAGCCTCTCAAATACTAGGATTTTAGGTGTATGCCACCATGTCCAGCTTAAAATTTTGGAAACAACTGCCATGTTGAAATCTAAAAATATTGTTCCATTGTGTATTCATTGAGAGTATGTGACTGCCAATTTCTCCCACAATGGCCAAAGGTAGGAATTATCAAGCCTTTGAATCTTTGCCAATTTGATAAACCAAAAATGTTATCTCATGGTTAGTTCAGTTGGCTTTTTTGTTTGTTTGTTTGTTTGTTTGTTTGTTTGTTTTTGCAGTAGTGGGGATTGAACCCAGGGGCTTTCTATCTCCAAGATACACCCTCAGCTCTATTTTTTATTTTTTATTTTGAAATAGGGTCTTATTAAATTGTAGAGGGCCTCACTAAGTAGCTGAGGCTGGCCGCGAACTCATGATTCTCTTGTCTCAGCCTCCCAAGTACTGGGATTTCAAGCATATGCCACCAAGCCCGGCTAAATGACTTGTTTTTTGAGAGAGAAGTTATTTTCACAACTACCATGTAGAAATAAATATGAGAAAGTTCCCAGTGTGGAGTCACAGACCACTTGGACTTAAATGTTTGGGATTTAAGTACTGGGATTACAAACCTGTACCACCACGCCTGCTTGTTTGTTTTTGATAGTAAACTTGACTCTCTTTCCATATATTTAACAGATAAATGCATTTTTGTCTATGAATTGCTGCTTTTTTTTTTTTTTTTGCGGTACTGGGGATTGAACCAGGGGCATTCTACCTGCAAGCTACATCCCCAGCCTTTTTAAAAAATTCTTTATTTTGAAATAGGCTCTCACTAGCCGGGCGTGGTGGCGCACGCTTGTAATCCCAGCATGCGGGAGGCTGAGACCAGAGGATCCGGGTTCGCGGCCAGCCTCAGCTACCTAGTGAGGCACTCCGCAACTTAGTGAGACTCGGTTTCAAAATAAAGAATAAAAAATAGGCCTGGGGGTATAGCTCGGAGGTAGAATGCCCCTGAGTTCAAACCCCAGCACCGCAAAAAAAAAAAAAAAAAAAAAAAAAAAAAAAAAAAAAGAAATAGGCTCTCACTAAGTTGCAAAGGGCCTCACTAAGTAGCTAAGACTGGCCGTGAACCTGCAATCCTTCGGTCCCAGCCTCCCAAGTACTGGGATTTCAAGCGTGCACCACCACACCTGGCTATGAATTGCTTTATTATATACAGGTCAGAGGTGTTTTTTTTTTTTTTTTGTACTGCTATTGTTTTGTATGTGTGGTATTGGAGATGAAATTCAGGGACATTCTACCTTTGAACTACACCCCTATTTTTATTTTTTATTTCGAAACAGGGTCTCACTAAGATGCAGAGGGCCTCACTAAGTTGCTGAGGCTGTCAGTGAACCTGCTATCCTCCTGTCTCAATCTCCCAGGTACTGGGAGTACAGGCATACACCACCAGAGATTCTTAGTTTGCAGTCGCAGAGACCCTGATAAACGTTATGAAGTTTTCCTTGTCTTACTGGATGTGCCTTATCCTAAGAACAGGATCGAGATAATATTAAGACCCACTGATCAGCTTAAAGTTGGTCGCTGAGAGGAGCATGTGGAAAGAAAGAAGCATGGCTGGAAGAAAGGAGGTACACCCCTTTTACTATCCTCCCACAACTACCCCAGGCCCTGAGGGCCGCCAGCCAGAGGAGCGATGGCACCACACTCCACTAGGCTCACTTCATTCATATTTTCACAGATCTCACAGAAAATGAGGACCAACGACTCAAGATGCTCCTTTATATTCTGATTTATAGAAATATTGAAAACCCATATATATTATAATCTGTTTATTAGAAATCAGAACAGATATTAATTTCCATTTTTTTCCTCCAAAATATTTCTCTAATCTTCCCACCTCTCTCTTTTTTTATTTTTTATTATTTTGGTACTGGAGATTGAACCCAAGGAGCATTTTAGTTCCAAAATATAATACCCCCAGCTCTTTTTATTTTTTAGGTAGTTTTTTTTTTTTTTTTTTTTTTGGTACCGGGGATTGAACCTGGGGGCATTCTACCTCTGAGCTGCATCCCCAGCCCTATTTTATTTTATTTTTTTGAAACAGGGTCTCACTAGGTTGATGAGAGTCTCACTACTTGTTAAGGCTGTCCTCAAACCTGCAATCCTCCTGTCTCAGCCTCCCAAGTACTGAGATTACAGGCGTGCACCAACACACCTGGCTTTATTTTTTATGTTGAAATGGAGTCTCAACTAAGCTAAATTGCTGAGGCTAGCCTGGAACCTGTAATCCTCCAGTCCCCGCCTCCCAAATTCCAGGATTACAGGCTTGGGCCACCATGCCCACCTGTCTTTGTCTCCACCCAGCCCTCACCCCTAGCCCTGACTGTGCAGCACCCTCCTTACTTGCCTCCCAACAAGCTCTCTGCCATATACTCTGGCCAAAGCTTCCTCTTCACTGGCCACCAGCTCCCCTTTGTTCTTGGGCTGAGCGCCGCCCTCTCAGCCCAGCCTCCCATTTCTGTCAGGCTACCTCCTCCCTTGCCTGGCTCCCACCACACACCCCGCCAACATGCAGACACTCCCTCCCCCACTCCCTGCCCTGTGTGATTCTGTTTCCTCTGCCCTGAATGCTCTCTCTCCCACTCCTCTCATTGAGTTAAAGTCCGCTCAGCTTAGAGATAAATTTCCTGATGCCCAGGCCAAGTCACCTGCTGCTGTTCATTCTTTCACAGGACTCTCGGCTTTTTTTCCCTTAGTAGTTATTCCCAATTTGCAATGATACTGTTCCATGACATCGTTTCCACTCCAGTAGACAGGATGGGGATCTGTTCTTTTTCTTTTATTTCTCCCCACACTTTTTTTTTTCTCCTTTGGTACTGGGGATTGAACCCAGGAGCATTCTACCTCTGAGCTACACCCCCAGCACTATTTTATTTTTTATTTTGAAACAGGGTCTCACTAAGTTGCTCAGGGTGTTACTGAGTTGCTGAGGCTGGCCTCAAACCTTCGATCCTCCTGGGTCAGTCTCTCATGTACTGGGATTACAGGTGTGCACCATCTGTTATCTGGACTTTCTTTTTTCTAACAAAAGAGAAGAGCTGGGCTGACCCAGAGCCTGTGATCAATAAATAATATTGAAAAGAGGAAGGAAAAGAATGCTATTATAAATTATTCCTTATAGGTCTTTATTTTCCCCTACACTTTCTTCCAAATAAAAGAGGGTAGTAATGATGTCCTGGACACAGAAAAGTGCTATTTCAAGTCATTGCCAGTATTTATCATGAACCGACTATATATGTACTAAGCACTTTTCTCCACAGCGAGCAAAACACGCCAGTCCTGTCCTTGAACTCACACTCTTGAGGAAAAGATAGTAGACCTCATGGATAAGTGAAGGATGGAGTGTATTTAGAATTTGAAAACATTGTGAAGCAAAATGAAGCCGAGGAAGTTGGATGGAAAGAGGAAAGGACAAGAGAGAACCAGCACCCATTCACTGGATGTTAAAAACAAGACAGAGGAGACTAAGAGAGGGAACAGCAGGATGCTCATGAAGTTTAGAATACTTTTGAGAAAAGCAGCAGAAACATATTGACCCCAGGAGGAAATACAACGCTCACCTGTGAGGGACCCACATGGTGGCTGGCGCAGGTACATCAGCATCTTTCTAGAGGATGTCATGGGTTTACCAGCTACTCCTTCCCTCTGAATCTGCTCCCTCTCGCTGGCAAGGTTGGGAGACCTTTCTTTCACGTTCCTATGGCCTTGTGGTCATCTCTCTGTGCTACTCCTTATCTCCCTGCCTGTGGTGATGTGTGCTTGTAAATGTCAGCCCAACGAGAACACCAGAGACCATGTCCCAGCTGCCAGTGTCTGGTCATTTCCAGCACTTGAGAACAAGAAGGTGCTCCAAGCACTTAATCAATGGATATAATGGGTAATGATTGAATGGACAGGAACAGGGTTAAAATGAGGGAAGCTAGGGCAATTAAGAGGCATTCTGTCCTGACCACCTGAGATCTCCATATTTGCATATGCTAATATTATACTAATGATATTCAACCCTTCTGGACTCAGGAATACTGGGATAGTCAGACATGTTATTCTTTAGAGGGAATTGAAAGGCTTGGGTAGGGGTTCATTAGTGAGCTACAGAATCAGTTTACTTGGTTCTGAAAAGCAGTGTGTGTGTGTGTGTGTGTGTGTGTGTGTGTGTGTGTGTGTGTGTGTGTTGTGCTGGGGATTGAACCCAGGGACATTCTACCTCTGACCTACACCCCCAGCCCTATTTTATTTTTATTTGGAAATAGGGTTTTGCTAAGTTCATGCAGGCCTCACTGAATTGCTGAGGCTGGTTTCAAACCTATGATCCTTGTTGTGGTTTTTGCAGACCACAGCATTTGTAGCCACATAAAATTTTAGGAAAGGATATTGGAGCACACGTCCCACTCTAGTCTTATAATGAGTCTTATAATATAATACGCATAATTTTATTTTGGAAGAATTTCGCATTTGAAACTACTTAATATTTCTTTTTCTTTCTTTCTTTCTTTTTTTTTTTTTTTTTGCGGTATTGGGGATTGAACTTGGGGGCATTCTACCTCCGAGCTATACCCCAAGCCCTATTTTTTATTCTTTATTTTGAAACAGGGTCTCACTAAGTTGCGGAGTGCCTTACTAGGTAGCTGAGGCTGGCCGCGAACCCAGATCCTCTGGTCTCAGCCTCCCAAATGCTGGGATTACAAGCATGTGCCACCATGCCCAGCATGTACTTAATATTTCTTACTCCTTAATTATGATATAAAAAACTGAATAAGTGTTTTGGATTGATAAAATAAAGCCATGCTAGGTAAAAGCATAAAAAATGAGCTGATCTGTGCAGAGACTCTGTTTCAAAATAAAATATTAAAAGGGGAGTATAGCTCAGAAATAGAATCCCTCTGTGTTCAATCTCTAGTACAAAAAAAAAACTACCAAACTAAACAAGAATTTTCTTAAAGCTCTGAATCTGCTTCCTGGAATGTGGAAAGCTTAGTAATGTGTTAACTGCAACAATAATATAAGTTCAGACTATTAGAGCCAAAGGTACTCCTTTTTACTTTTATTTTCACTTTCCTTTGATTTACACCCCCACATTTAATGGTCTTTGCATTGTTTGGATTTCAAATGTCTCCCAGCTTGTTGCTATTGGGAGGCGGTGAACCTTTAAGAGGTGGGGCCTAGATGGAGGAAGTTAGGTCATTGGGGGCGTGTCCTTAAAGGGGCCAGTAGTATCCCAGTCCACTCCACCCATTCCTCTCTTTTGCATCCTGGTCGTGAGCTAAGCAACTCCACCACACATTTCCTGTTGTGATGTGTTGCCTCACCAAAAGCAACAAGCCCAACTGACCATATACTGAGAGCTCTGATACTGTGAACCAAAATAAACCTTTCTCTTTATAAAGTGATTGTACCAGGTATCTGGTACAGTAATGACAAGCTGACTATCATGGTCTTACTCCAGCGATAATCTCCACTTGGTCACAACACATTGATTTTTGTTTGTTTTGTTTTGTTTTTTGGTACTAGGGAGCCAACCCAGGGGCATTCTACCTCTGAGCTACACCCTCAGCTCTGTTTTATTTTATTTTTTTTTACTATTTTATTTATTTATTTATTTTTTTGCAGTACTGGGGATTGAACTCAGCGGCATTCTACCTCTGAGCTACACCCCCAGCCCTATTTTTTATTCTTTATTTTGAAACAGGGTCTCACTAAGTTGCGGAGTGCCTCACTAGGTAGCTGAGGCTGGTCGCGAACCCGGATCCTCTGGTCTCAGCCTCCCAAATGCTGGGATTACAAGTGTTGGACACCAAGCTGGGCCCAGCTACACTATTTCTTTAAGAGATTGCAGCACTTCAGCCAGGCAGGAAGGTGCACACCTGTGATTTCAGTACTTGGGAGGCTGAGACAGGAAGATCACAGGTTTGAGGCCAGCCTCAGCAACTTAGCAAGACCCTGTATCAAAATAAAAAATAAAATAAAATGGGCTTGGGAGATAGATCGAATATAGAATGCCCTTCAGTTCAGTCCCCAGCACAACAACCAAAAAACAAACAAAACAAAACGGAGAGAGAGATTGCTGCACTTCAATTTGTTAGCATTTTTCTGTGAAATTTTATGCCTATAAATTTTTATATCTATGTTTATGAAAGATAGTGCTTTTTTATTGTTTTTTTTTTTCCTTTTTTCTCATGTAATATCTTTGTCATATCAAGGTGATGCTGGCCTCATAAGATGAGTTGGAAAGTATTCCTCCCATCCTCCTACTTTCTAAAAGAGTTCGTGAAACATTGCTGTATTTCTTTCCTAAGTATTTGATAGAATTCGCAAGTGAAGCCATCTGGGCCTGAAGTTTTCCTTGTGGGAAGTTTTAAAATTATACATTTAACTTCTATACTAAAAATAGAGCTTTCTCCAGTTTTCTCCTGCTCCAGTCATGTGGCAAGTTGTATTTTCTAAAGAATTTGCCTATTCATCTAAGTTGTTGAATTTATCGATAAAAATCTTCATTAATTGTCCTCATGATATCAGCTGCATCTGTACTATGTCCTACTTTCTTTCCTGATATTGATAAATTGTTCTCTTCTCCCCCTTTTTCTTAATGAGTCTAGCGAGAGGTTTATAAATTTTGTTGAAATTTTCTAAGAACCAGCATTAAGTTTTGTTTTTTTTTTTTTGCAGTACTGGGGATTGAACTCAGGGGCATTCTACCCCTGAGCTATACCCCCAGCCCTATTTTTTATTCTTTATTTTGAAACAGGGTCTCACTAAGTTGCAGAGTGCCTCACTAGGTACCTGAGGCTGGCCGTACACCTGGATCCTCCAGTCTCAGCCTCCCAAATGCTGGGATTACAAGCGTGCGCCACCACGCCCGGCTCGAGTTTTTGTTTTCTATTATATTGATTTCTGCTTTTATCTCTGTTC
>PVLC010024227.1:0-24884 GCA_004027655.1 Graphiurus murinus
CTTGTAATCCCAGCATTCGGGAGGCTGAGACCGGAGGATCCGGGTTCGCGGCCAGCCTCAGCTACCTAGTGAGGCACTCCGCAACTTAGTGAGACTCGGTTTCAAAATAAAGAATAAAAAATGGGGCTGGGGGTATAGCTCGGAGGTAGAATGCCCCTGAGTTCAATCCCCAGTACCGCCAAAAAAAAAAAAAAAATATGAGGGTACAGCAGATAAACTTGATTTAAACAGAATTTTAGTTACCTTTCCAAATAATATGCTGAGTGTTTTTCCTTCAACCTTCAGGTCCCTTTTCAGGCAAAATATCTCTGTATAAAATGCAATGGGTCCAATTGTTAACATGAAAAAAAGTAAAATAAGAACATTGTAAGAGCATCCAAAAGCCTGAAAACACAGATCAAATCATCTATACCTTTTTCAAATTAACAACTAAATGCACTGTTTTTTTTTTAGGTACTGGGGATTGAACCCAGGGGCATTCTCCCTCCAAGCCACACCCCCAGCCCTATTTTTTATTATTTATTTTGAAACAGGGTCTCACTACATTGCTGAGGGCTTCACTATATAGCTGAGGCTGGCCAAAAACCTGCTATCCTCCTGTCTCAGTCTCCCAAGTACGGGGATTACAAGCGTGCGCCACCATGCCTGGCAAATACACTATCTTAAATGGACCTATTCCTCACCTGAAATGTAGTTGAAAACAAAAATACAGAGTATTTTTAAAATATGAATATTGTAATTCTATAATGTCAGTTTCTCCTATGCTTCCTGACTTTTCAGAAGCCCTGCATAATGTCCTATAATTTAAAAAATGTAACAAGTAGACGCTATGATTGGTATGCATTCCTCCCTATGGTCTTCCAAGTTTACTGGATTAATATAAGAGCTACTTATCTGCACATAGATTCTTCCATGATGAAGACCAATTAAAATCAGTTTAAGCTTTTAATAATATGTACATCAGAAAATTCCAAACATGAAGATGATCTGGGTTTTGCATTTTAATGAAATGCTGGAGCCTCCAATGAGATGCAGAATAGAAAAGGGTCACAGTGTCCTATTTCTTCTTCACTAAAAGTAGGATTTTTATTACATAAATATTCTATATCTACGACACGATAAACCTTTGTGAGAAAAAGTCTGGCCTACAATCTTGTCACCTCAGCAGGTTAAACTTTTTGTTCTGTTCGAGTCTGCTTCCTTCTAGCCATTGTGGATAGTTGTGAAGACTGCATTCTGTTATTTTCAATTAATACCATCTCAGAAGCATATTCCATACTGTGGTGTAGTCCTTATAATTTAGATTTAGTAGGTCCACCATACTTTAATTATTATCTCATTGCCCACCACATATTATTACATAGCATTATCTATAATAAATAATGCTGCAGTGAATCTTTGTTTTGTTAGTTTTCTTTTTCCTTATAAAATGTCATTCTAAGAGGTCCGATAAATGGACAAAGCGTGGAAATAAAAAGGGTTCTATTTTACCTAGTAACTGGGGCCTCTGAGGGAGCCATCCATCGCCTCCCACCTTCTTCTCCATCAGATATATCCAGTATCTGCACCACACCCCTAGAATGCTGGGACAAGCTGGGGGTCTGTTTTCAGGGGGGAAATCTACTGAAGAACTGCAACCCTTCACTCACAGGATTTTGTTATATGTTACAACAAATGTTCTCTACAAAGAGTAACACCAGCACTTTAAAACAGTCTCACCAAAAACAAAAACAAAAAGGATGAACTATATTAACATTTAAAGAGCTACATGCCCTTTCAATAAGTATAAAATTGTTCTTACTGTTGTTGTTGTTTTTTCAGGGGTTTTTTTTTTGGGGGGGGAATACTGGGGATTGAACCCAGGGGGCATTCTACCTCCGGGCTACACCCCCAGTCCTATTTTTTATTCTTTATTTTTGAAACAAGAGTCTTACTAAGTTGTGGAGAGCCTCACCAAGTAGCTGAAGCTGGCTGCAAACCCGGATCCTCCCATCTCAGCCTCCCAAGTACTGGGATTACAAACATGTGCCACCGCGCCTGGCTCTTACTGTTGTTTAATTTGCACTTCTTTTACCATTTAGTGAGGCTGAACTACTACCCATGAGCTCTGAGAGAAAGGAAACAAACGAGATGAGCCCTCCAACAGTCCTACCTTCTGGCGGAGGCACTTTCCAGATATTGACGGGTGTGGCATGGCCCGGCAGAGTATGACAGTCTTGCTGAGTTAAAGAACCAGAGATTAGCAAGGTGTGGTGACGCACACTTGTAATCCCAGTACTTACTTGGAAGGCTGAGATGGGAGAATCCCAGTTCGCGGCAAGTCTTAGCTACTTAGTGAGGCACTCTGCAACTTAGTGAGACCCTATTTCAAAATAAAGAATAAAAATAGGGCTGGGGTGGGGGAGTAGCTCAGAATGCCCCTGGGTTCAATCCCCAGTACTGCAAAAAAAAAAAAAAAAAAAAAAAAAAAAAAAAAAAAAAAAAAAAAAAAAAAAAAAAAAAAAAAAAAAAAAAAAAAAAAAACAGAGGTTAGAATTTTGGGAGGTGGTGGCAGGTGAAGCTGGAAGAGTAGTTCTTCCAGAAAGGAGAGTGCTATAAAGAAAAAGAGATTCAGAAAACTGAGTAGGGTTATCCTTGAGACTGCTGCTGAATAAAAGTGATTAATACCCAGGGTGAAATTGCAATGAAGCTTCATCACAGAATAATGAGGGAGTTTAAGCCACATGATTCCCACGTCTCACACAGGCCTGAAGGACATGTGACTTCTGACCTGCCAGAAGGGAGGACCCTTGATCACACCTAACAGCAGAGCTTCAAAATCCACAAAATGAAAACTAACTGAACTGCAAGAAGAGACAAATCAACAACTATTCTCAGAAATTTCACTGTTTCTCAAAAATAGAACAAGTAGACAGCAAATCAATAAAGACAGAGAATGCTTGAACAACACCTTCAAACATTGTGGCAGGAACATGTTGAATAAGTATTCATTAAAGAGTTCATGCACTAAACATATGTTTATGCAGTATTCACCATGTATATAATCCTGTGCTAGAAACCAGATGCACAATGTAAAATGATTAGGCGTGAACAATGAATAAAATGGCCCATTTCCAAATATTGTGCCTAGTAACAGCTTCTATTTGCAATGATGGGAACATTTTGGAACTAGTGGTAATGGTTGCACAGTACTGTAAATGCTACTAATGCCACTGAATTGTATACTCAAAATGGTTAAAAAGGAGCCAGGTGTGGTGGCACACGCTTGTAATCTCAGTACTTGGGAGACTGAGACAGGAGGATCGCAGGTTCGCAGCCAGCCTCAGCTACTTAGTGAGGCCCTCTGCAACTTAGTGAGACCCTATTTCAAAATAAAGAATAAAAAATAGGGCTGGGGGTGTAGCTCAGAGGTAGAATGCCCCTGGGTTCAATCCCCAGTACCACACACACACACACACACACACACACACACACACAGGCTAAAATGGTGTATTTTATGTCATTTATATTTTACCACAACAAAATTAAAAGTTTGTTTATACCTAGTGTGTGTGGGGGGATTTATAGCTTTGTATTCCAGCTTTGTAGAGATTATATAACTTCAGAAAAGTCAGCATAGTTGCCTTGTCTGTGGTTAAAATGTGGAGGGGAATAATATTCATTTTCAAAGTCCCTTAGGGCCCCTTAAGAGGGGGGTGTTCATGAACATCTTGACAGGGAAAAGAGTGAAATTTAGACCATCTTCCGATGCATTACGTACCAAAAAAGCTTGATCTATCAAGCATTTGTCTAGTAAGATAAAACTGCCACCAATTCCACTACAGCTTGCTTCCCACACAAAAGCTATAAAAATATAAGATTCTGCACCTGTTAGCAAAATTATGAATTGAAATATCTTGAGTTCCGGTGTTAAGTTTCTCAATAACCATATGATTAACATTCCTCTTCTTTAGCCCTTATGCAATATTATTTGCTTGCATATCCTGAGCACCTTTATAGAAACACTGATTTTGTTTGTAATGGTCAGTTTTTAGGAAACATTCTCCAAGTGACAGCTTGAATAGTATCATTAGTTTGATTACTTCAGACATCTTTAAAGCACATGGATGAGTGTTCATTTTATGTATATAAAATATTTACATATTCCTCTTTCCTTTGACAAAATTACTTCTTGAGAACGTATGGTGTCTTAAGTGATTAAAATTACATAACCAGTACAGAGGAAGAACAGAGAGCTTTGTGGTTAAATTAGTTCTGACTAGTATGTAGTGTTACTTCCTGCCATATAGGCAGGATAAAAGGATACCCAATAGTTTCATTAAAGAGAAAGGTCTGATTCATTTCTTTCCTCTTCATTTCTCTCTGTACTGCCACATGGCAACCCCTAGAGAAAAGAGAAGGTGTGTTAGATTCCATGGTAGCATCTGCCATGACAGAGCTATCTGCTTTGTATTTGTGTGTGTGTGTGTGTGTGTGTGTGTGTGTGTGTGTGTGTGTGTGTGTGTGTTGCTGGAGATTGAACCCAGGGGCATTCTACCTCCCAGCTACACCCCTAGCCCAATTTTATTTTTTTGTTTTGAAACAGGGTCTCACTAGGTTGTTCAGAGTCTCACTACATTGCTGAGGCTGTCCTCGAACCTGCAATCCTCCTGTCTCAACCTCCCAACTACTAGGATTACAGGCATGCACCACCACGCCCGCTGTATTTTCACTTATCAGAACCTTGATTACCTTATTTTCAAAATACCACTATGATAAAATAGTTCCTGCAATTCACCTATAGGAACTAATTTGCAAAAAGCCATGAGAAGATAGTCATGAGGAAAGAAGATAAACCACATGCATTATTTCCTTTACAAAATACATTAGCTGCCAGGCGTAGTGGCGCATGCTTGTAATCCCAGCATTCGGGAGGCTGAGTCCGGAGGATCCAGGTTCGCAGCCAGCTTCAGCTACCTAGTGAGGCACTCCGCAACCTAGTGAGACCCGGTTTCAAAATAAAGAATAAAAAATAGGGCTGGGGGAGCCGGGCGTGGTGGCGCACGCTTGTAATCCCAGCATTCAGGAGGCTGAAACCGGAGGATCCGGGTTCACGGCCAGCCTCAGCTACCTAGTGAGGCACTCCGCAACTTAGTGAGACCCAGTTTCAAAATAAAGAATAAAAAATAGGACTGTGGGTGTAGCTCAGAGGTAGAATGCCCTTGAGTTCAATCCCCAGTACCGGAAAAAAAAAAAAAAAAATAGGGCTGGGAGTATAGCTCAGAGGTAGAATGCCCCTGAGTTCAGTCCCCAGTACCGCAAAAAAAAAAAAAAAATACATTAGCTAAAGTTTTGAGTGAAATATCAAGTGGGAGTTGGAAAGATTTTAAATATTTCATATGGGTTATATATGATTTAAATGGCAAATAAATTAATTATTCCTTAGTAAATGTAGTTTGTTTAGTAGACACATATTTTTGAACATATGATGTCCTGGTAAGCAAAGCATATGAAATAAGCATAATGAAAATGTTAGGAACCAGAGTCCAGTCATTTGGCAATTAGTCCTATCCTATACTCTTCTGCCTAAGTATTATTTATTCATGATCTGTATTATTCTTTCTTCTGAAAGCATTTATATTATCTTTTGTTATCTAAATATTGTTCTTTTAATATTTTATTTTTGTGTGTGTATGTGCTACTAGGGATTGAGTCTAGGGCATTCTACCTCTGAGCTACACCCCTAACCCTATTTTATGTTTAGTTTGAAACAGGGTCTCACTAGGTTGATGAGAGTCTCACTACATGCTGAAGCTGTCCTCCAACCTGTGATCCGCATGTCTCAGCCTCCCAAGTACTGGAATTACAAGCATGCACCACTACACCCCAGCTTTAATATTTTATTTTTTAATCTCCCCAATAGAATGATAGGATCCTGCAGAAGCGAACACCAGTCTTAGGTATCCACAAAAACCTGTTTTTCTAACAGGCATTTTCTGGTACCTAGTGATTGGTTCCCCCTTGTCCTCCTCACTGTGCAGGGGGTTGTTGATAGACTTTTCCAGTCAGATCTATTTGTTGAACTCGCTCCACAAGTACCGAGAACCTACCATATGTCGAGTGCTGCACCAAATGTCAAGTGTAATCAGGTGAAGAGAACTTATCTAAAGGGAGGAGGCAGAGAGTGTTCAAGGAAAAGGGAACCATTCACACCAAGCCCTGAGGTGGAAAATAGCTGGGCTGGTCCCAGGAACTGAAAGGACAGTAGGTTTAAGTTCTGTGGGCAAAGAAGAGAACAGAATGAGATGAGCTTAGAGAGACTAGCAAAAGCCAAACCATGCGTGGCCTCCTGCGGCACAATAAGGAATTCTTAAAAATCGGGGCTTGGGTTGGGATGAGAGCCATCAATATAGAGGCCATTGCAGAATTAAGTGTTGGCTTAAACCAAAGTAGTGGAAGGGGTTATGAAGAGAAGTAGATGGATTTGAGATTTTATTGTAGAAACCATAGGACTGACAGATCATTTAGATAGGAGATGAGAGAAAGGGAGAGGTTTCTGACTTGAGTAAACTGGAGAACCACTTACTGAGCTAGAAAAACTTGAGAATGCCAGGTGAGGCTGGAAGCTTTGGAGACATTCAAGAGTTTTGTTGACAGTTAAGCTGTGCTTGAGATGCCCAAGAGAGAACAAGCAGGCAAGAGGTCAAGTTAGTAATCACATTTACAAGTCTGGAGCCTACTTAGAGATAGAGTCCATCAGCACACACAGATGGTATTTAAAGATGTGTCAGAGGAACTCCATATTTCAGAGCTTGGTTGAAGAGAGGAGGCTGTAAGGAAATAGAAAAGGAACGGCCAAAGAGGTGGAAGGAAAATTGGCGTGTGTGATACTCAGAGGTGGAGAGAGGAGACTGGGCCGCCGAGGAGTGTGCCGCCCGAATGCTGCTGAGAAATGAGTCCGAGGAGGAGCAAAGCGAGTGTTGGGTTGGACGCCACCACGGTCACTAGACGCCTTCCCCCGGTTGTCAAGAACAGGAAGGATACTGGTGGCAAACTGGAGGACATGAGAGAGGTGGGCGCTTTGAGGCAGTACAGCGGACAACTCTCCTTGGGAGTTTAGGAGCATGCGCAAAAAAGCAATTCAAGAGGAATCAGGTTTGGGAGAGGGAGACGGGGCCAAGAGGATAGTAAGTTTTTAGGTGCCGTGAACTTCATGCCGCTGCAGGACTTACAAGTGAAAATATTTACAGAAGGCTGGACTATGACTTGAGAGAGCTTTAATATCACGCACTTGCAGCCCAAGCTGGGTCCAAACTCTCTAACCCAAATGTCTTGTTAACATACCCCATCTCCTCCTACAGCCCATGTTCAAGGTCCTGACATAAGAAGAGACTTAGCACACAAATCCTGCTACAGACTGAAGTCCTAGACTCCTCAGCTGAGCTAGCAATCACTCACCCTATCCTCTCTCTGGAATCTTCACGTCACCTTAGTCCTTTACCTGGCCTTTGGTGGTGTGTGTGTGTGTGTGTGTGTGTGTGTGTGTGTGTGTGTGTGTGTAGGGGGGAGAGTGGTGGGAGGGTTCTGCAAACTAAATTTCTAGAAGTGGCATTTCTGGGCCACAAAGTGTGTCTTGAACTGGCCTGTCAGAGGCAGCTGTGCACCTTTTTGGAAACCACTGGAGACCAGAGAAAGTGAAGTGAGATCCAGTGTTTCTCTGTTTCTGCTCTCAGTGGCAGCTCACCGTTGCTCCATTTTTGTAGATTTTGCCAAATAAATCGGGATCTTTATCTTCCTGGTGGTCAGTTAGTATGGCCTCTTGGCCATTCTGTGGCCCCAAACTTTCCTTCAATAAATAACTAACATACACGTACTCAAACAAGTTACCAGCCTCATGTGAACTGAGCCAGTGTGGGTGCTGACCACTCCATCAAGACATAAAGTATATTGTGTTTTCAGCTTAAGCATGTTGGAAAGCATTAATTTTTCTCTTTTTTTATGCTACTAATGGCATCCACTGACTTACACAAGTGTTCTCTGTCCTGAGAGCCAATGTAAATTCAATGCAAAGGGGGCAAAGACACAACACGGGCATAACATAAGAGAGATGATTTATGAGACAACAGCAAAGGAACATTTCAACCGTGTTATATTAACTTCCTCGGGCTGCTTACCAGAGCACCACAGACTTGGTGTCTTAAAACAACACAAATTTATCGTCTCACAGTTCAAAATTAAGGGGAGCAGAGCTGTGGTTCAGCACAGGCCATGGTTCTTCTGAAATCCACAGGGGAATCATTCTTTGCCCCTTTCCTAGCTCCCGGTGGTTTACCGGCAGCCTTTGGCATTCCTTGGCTTGCAAATGTGTAATTCTAACTCCGCCTTCATCTTCCCAGAGTGTTCTCCTTGAATGTCCACATGTGGCCATCTTCTTAGAAGAACACCAATCATATTGTATTATGGGCCCACCCGACTTCAGTATGCCCTCATCTTAAGTAATTACATATCTCCAACTTTTGTGACCCAATTTCCAAATAAGGTCACATTCTGAGGGACTGGAGATTAGGACTTGAACATGTCTTTTTTGGGGAGACAGAACTCTACTTGCAACATTCATTTTCACAAAATGTAAGAAGGGAACATGAATAGTTATGGAAAATGGCTTGGGAAGCTTCCATTACTGCTTCCTGATCACTACTTCCATATCCTCTATAAACAAAAAATTGTTTTCCTGGGGCAACTGCTATTTGGCTAAACTACCCTCCCTTCTTTTCTCCTGGTAGACGTTATTTTGCACTCATTGATCAATTACTTCTCTCCACTAAATATAGGGGAGTAGTTCTCAAATTTTGTTGCATATTTCAGATCACCCGGGAATGTGATAAAAATGTACGGAAGCCTGTGGGGAGCAAAAAGATTTACATAAAAAGCTTAAAGACATGAGGAGCTAAGATGGCTACTTTGAGCAATTAAAATTCAACCAGCGCCTGTTGTCCTGCCCTGAGGATAGTGAACTTGTAACTTCCCTAAATATAAGTGCTTCAAGGTTTTCGACCCACGCCCTCGTTTTCCCCCATTTAGATAAAATGTAAGTGACAAATGTCTCTCCAAAACCTGATTGATATTATGTCATCTGGATTATGGGAGGGTATTCAAGGTCAGCCCTCAGTATTTATGTCACAAAGGTTGCTCAATAAAGTTGAACATTTGTTCCCCTTGCAAGGTGTGTGTGTGTGTGCGTGTGTGGTGCGGCGCCGTGTTCTTCCCCCCCCCCTTTTTTCCTCTTTCTTATTTTCAGCTCCCAGTTGATCGGCAGAAAAGGAAACTGAGGCAGCAGCTGGCCTGCTGCAGAAGCCCACACTCTATCCTGCCCCATAAGTCTGAGCCTCTATCTTCTGATGACTTTCTAACTCTTTTGGAACTAGTGCCTTCTAAAGTTTGAGAGCCACCGTCTTCAGCCCATGGCTTGCAGTCTTTCTACCCCCATCTCTATCAACACCATAGAAACCTTCATCATCTTTGAGGATGACTGGTCCATCACCAAAGCTTCTTACACCTTGGCCTCTTTACCCTCGATGACCTTCTAGTTTACTGCACCAGAGCCAGCTGGTCCACAGCCGCACTCTGGACCTCGTCACCATTATTTCACTAATGCAGTGTAACCAGTATTGTAGTGAATGAACGGCAGAATTATAACACCAGTTCTTGTTTTCTCTCAACTCCCCTTCTAACCTCTGTAGGCTAGTTTCTTTTTTATTTTCCCTTGTCCCTAGGGCAGAGTACTACCTTTCCTGGCTAATGCCAAGTCATAAAAATTCCCCTTGGTAACTCTCAGTCACAAGAATAGTCTCCATTCAGTAATTAAAATGTTCAATAAAATTTGAACCCCACTCATCATAAAATTTGAACTCCACCCCCATCTTGTGTATATAGCAGGCTGGGAATGCCTGAGGAGGGAGGGCAATACAGAGGGCTGCTTCTCTCTCCTCTCCTTGCTCTGTCCTCCCCATCATACAAGCCTGACTACCTCCATGTCCTCCTGGGTGAGATCAGGAAGAGGGAGAGGCCATTTGGGTCTCACTTGATGGGCACAGATACCATCTCTTATGTCTGCTTCTGTTATTGTAGAATCCCATTGCTTACTCTTTCCCTCATTGGGTGTTTTTGTAAATTTTGGGGAGATATTCCCCTTGGAACACCCAACTGGACCCCCATGATGGAGATAGGTGATGTTTTTCTTCTTGTTGGCCACTTGGCTACTTACAATGTCCCCTTCAGTCCCTGGACATCTGGTGCCATCCCCACCTGTATGGTCATGTTCTTCCTCAGGCCAGTTTTGGACTCGGAAACAGCTTCATGCGGGCTCCTCCAGAGGCCTACACCTTACCCACCCTGGCCCCTGCGGGTGGGTGTGAAGCTGGTTCTGGGTACCTCTTGCCTCTATGATTGATTCAGAGCTACTACTGTCTGGAAGTACTTCCAAAACTCTTCAGGTAACTTCTCTTAAAGTATTCTTCTCACTTGATTTTAGGAGAGAAGGCAAAAAAGTCAAGGCACTCTGATAATTCTCCAAAAAAAAAAAAAAAAAAGGTTCAACTGTAGTGCAGGCAGGTGATAGATTAACCAGTTTGACCCTCCATTTGCAAGTTGCATGGGCAGTATGGCTCCTCATTCTTCACCGGCTTTCTTCTTCTCTGACTTTACAACCTTGGCCAAAACTAAAATAGAATGAGCGCCAACTGACCACAAGGCATGTCGTTCCCCACCTTAAAAAAATGGTTATTTATTAAACATTTCTCACAAGGACCTTTACAATGAACTCAAGAGGACCCTCCCTCCATTCATGGCCCCTTTTACCTTCTCTCTTATGACTAACACTCTCCTGACTTTTAAATTCCCTCCCAGATTAGATTTCACGGTTCACACTTCCAGTAATACTCTGGCCAATACCATCATTTAATGTCTCTTTGTTTTTCCTCATATCAGTCTGGAAAAACCTTAATCCTGGATGGGCTCAACAGTCCATGCTCTTCCATGTCTACGCCAAGGTCGCTGAACACCACAACTAAGAAACACAAAAGGGTAGGTTGACAAGACTACAAGTTTAAGGTCACTCACTCTGGGCTGTCAACACTGCCATTGCCTACTGTGCAAAGGCCATTTAAAGTCTTCCTCACTCTTCTCAATGTGTAATCTGCTACTGTCCTTCTCACTCTCAGAAAATACCTCATCTATTATTTATTGGAGAATAACTATTCCTTCTCCCTAGCACTTTACCACCCAGACCACACCTATGCCCATCCTATTCTCTTTCTCTCCTCTTAAAATGGAAATGCTCCTTCCTTAGTGTAAGACAAACTCCTCTGTTTCTCTTTTGGATCTCATCCCTCTCCCTCACTCTCTTAACTATACACTATTAACTGTCCCTTCTATCTTTTACTCTTTCTTCTAGATTCTTATCAGTATATAAAGACATTAAAATCTCCCCCTTTATTAACAAACCTGTAACAGCACATTTACAAGAAATTACTATTATTCTAAGTACTTCGTTGTATGGTGCAATTTATTTAACCTTCTATTTTATCCTTTGAGGTACATAGTATGCTTATCTCTACTTTTTAAAAGGAAACAGATTCAGAGACAATACAAAACGTGCCCATATGGCTGGTGAGTAAAGTGAGATTTAAACCTAGGCAATCTGAGTCCATAGTTTTTCTAGTCTCTGGATTCCCTGATGGTCTGTTTTCATTGTCTATTGTTTCTCTAAATATCTTATTGCGTTGTTTTATCTCATGATCTGCTTCCTCCTCAAACTCCCAACTTTTATTATGACAAATCTAAAATTTGTGGAAAATATGCAAGACTAGTACAATGGGCACTACGTGTCCTTTATCAAGATTTGCACACATTTCTACGTGTTATGGTTTGGAGCTTAATGGTTTAGATTTAGAATGTCCCCCTAGCCCTCATGAAAACAAGGCAGCAAGGTTGGAAGCAGGGCTTGGTTGCTAAGGAAGGATCCCTGGGGGTGTAGCATTGGGGATTATGTATGGGTCTCTCCTCCCCTTGCTCGTTCTCTGCTTCCAGCCCCCATGATGCAAAAGCAGAGCCTTATTCTCTCCCTCTCTCTGCTTCCCACCACCATGCCTTGAGTTCCACAGACTCGGCCTGACATGGACAGAAACTTGAAATCTCCAAAAACTGTGAGTAAATAAATACTCCTTCCTCTAAGTTATGTGGCCAGGCTGATTGGGTAATAGCAGTGAAAATGTTGGCTGAGATAGATAAGGAATGTCCCCAGAAAGCTCAAGTTTTGAAAACATGGTCCGAGGTGCAGCAAGATTCAGAGGTGGAGTTATAGACAATGTTTAGATCATGATGGGCCTAGCTGCATCATTGGATTATGTATGCTACTTGGTGGATTAACCCATTGATAGTTGAATGGACTAATGGGAGTTGGACTTAGATGGAGAGCAGGTCACTGGGGATCTGCCCTGGAAGGGTTTATCCTCCCTCGCCCTTCTCCCTCCTTCTCTCTCTGTTTCCTGGCTGCCATGAGTTGAACACCTTTTCTCCGCCATGCTCTGCTAGCATAGTTCTGCCTTGGAGTCAGCCAACCATGGACTGAAACTGTGAGCCAAATAAACCCTTCGTCCTCTCACTGTTCTTGTCAGGTATGCTGGTCATAATGATTAAAAGCTGACTAATGCACTGTGTACATACATAGACATGCATACACATAGGAAGTTACTTATCAACATAATTCAAATTTCAGTTACCATGCTCTACTAATTGTAATTGTATAAACTACAAACTTCGCTGCTAGAACTTCTGGCTGCAAATCCTACATGACTAATGAGCATATATTGTGGTTGGTGACATGACCAGTCACTTCTTTCAAATTTTATCAGTGACTGGCCATTGCACCTCTGTCGTTCAGTTCATGTACAAACTGCAAAGCTGTAGTTGTGTTGCCTCCTTGTCTCCTAGTGATTAAAATCAAAATGTCATGTGATATTTTATAAATAGAAGTATTTGAAACAGGAAATTGACCAAAAAAGATGAATGTGCAGAAAGAATGAAAATGCTAGAAGTGAAATCCAAATATAAACGATGTTATAGAACAAATAGCTGCTTGAGGACATATTGACATGTCACCAGTAAAAAGACTCTACATATGCTGGGCATGCTGGCACATGCCTGTAGCCCCAGTACTTGGGAGGCGAAGATGGGATTGCAAGTTCTAGGCCAGTCTCAGCAACTCAGCAAGGCCCTTTTTATTTTTTTTTATTTATTTTTTATTTTTTTTTTTTTGCGGTACTGGGGATGGAACTCAGGGGCATTCTACCTCCGAGCTATACCCCCAGCCCTATTTTTTTATTCTTTATTTTGAAACCGAGTCTCACTAAGTTGCGGAGTGCCTCACTAGGTAGCTAAGGCTGGCCGTGAACCCAGATCCTCCGGTCTCAGCCTCCCGAATGCTGGGATTACAAGCGTGTGCCACCACGCCCGGCTAGCAAGGCCCTTTTTAAAAATAAAAAATTAAAAGAACTGGGGATATAGCACAAAGGCAGAATGCCCCTAGGTTCAATACCCAGTACCACAATAAAAGAAAAGAAGAAAGATAGAGAGAAAGAAAGGAAAATGAAAGAGAAGAAGGAAGAAAGGAACAAATGAAGCAAAGAGAAAGGAAAGAAAAAAAAAAAGACTCTAAATATGAAGGTGAATTTACAACACTAATGAGGAGAGTGGTTGTGACAAGAAAGGTGAAGATACCCAGAGGAAGTGACATCAGCAAAAAGCCTCATACAAACGTAGACAGGGTGACAGAATTAAAAGATCTCTTTGGAGATATTTCACAACATTGAAAGTGCAAAGAATAAAATAGTGCAAGTTAATCCAAACTTAGAAAGGAGTATGACAATCTGTGAAGGCACAGAAGAGCTGCTTGAACCATATGGTAAGTTTTACAATCAGAAACAGCACTGTTCAAACTACTTCTGGTAAGTTTTTCACAGAGAAATTAAACACTTTCATCCTCAACATTTCCAATATTTTAAATGACAGCATGCTAAATAGAAATTAGTTTTATTTTTCCATTTTCCTATATTTATAAGTAACAATAAGAGAGTTCTTAATGTTTTGGCAAAGGTTTTAGAGGTCACAGAACAATTTTAACTTTTCCCACCAATTATTAACATTACTTTGCACAGTTTCTCTTTGCATGGTTATTTTTATTATCCTATATTACAATACCATTTTTTTTTTTTTTTTTTTTTTTTTGCGGTACTGGGGGTTGAACTCAGGGGCATTCTACCTCCGAGCTATATCCCCAGCCCTATTTTTTATTCTTTATTTTGAAACCGAGTCTCACTAAGTTGCGGAGTGCCTCACTAGGTAGGTGAGGCTGGCCGCGAACCCGGATCCTCTGGTCTCAGCCTCCCAAATGCTGGGATTACAAGCGTGCGCCACCATGCCCGGCTCTACAATACCATTTTTATAGTTCTGCAAAATGAGGACTGCATATATATATATATGTATGCTACATATATATAATATTCCTGAACCATTTGAAAGTCTACAGATAAAATGATGCTTTATCCTCTAAATATTTCAACAGATACATCTCTCTTTAAAAAACGAGGACATTCTCCTACATAATTTGAATACTTCTCTCATGCTCAAGAAATTTAACATTCATATCATATCTAATATTCAGTACATGTGCAAATTTCTCAAGTTGTCTGAGTAACATCCACTATGCATTCTTAAATATCCAGTGTCTAAATAAGAGATTAGACACAGACTTTAGTTTCCTTAATCGAGAATAATTCCACTGTCTTTTTCTTCCCTCTTTCATGACATTGATATTTTTTAAAAGAGTTCTGTAAAATGTCCTACTATTTGGATTTGTCTCATAGCTCTTTCATGCTTAGGTATAGATTAAATAATATTGGCAACATACTATATCAGTGATGATTTGTTCTCCTCTGTTCCTTAATATCAGAAGGCACATAATGTCTTAGTCTCATTATTTAAGTTCAATCATTTGATTAATGTAGTGTGTAAGATTTTACTATTGTCAGATTACCTCTTTCTTTTTTTATTAATGAGCTCTATATAAGTATATACTTGGAGACTGTATGAATATTTTCCAACCTTTCACCTAGTAGTAGTAACATTCATTGATAACCCTTTCTTTATTAATTATTTTGTGGTTGCAAAATGATTTTCTAGTTCTATGAATGTGTCCACATTTATTAGCTGACATTCTTCTATAAAGAACAGCTTTTTCTCTTCTTCTGTGCCTTCCCTCCCTTTCTGAGTATTTTTGTAGACTCATGAATTTCCTTTTAATTTGGTGCTTTATAATGAATTACCATTGTTATTCTGTCACATTGCCCTGTTTTGCCCAGGAGGAGGACCTTCAATTTGGCTTCCATGTTCTTTGACTTATCCTATCAGTTTGTGAATATTTACCAGGCTTTTATTGAATACTAAATGTTGCATTTAGATAACTGTAGAAATAGTCTGAGGTCTAAAAGAATATTATCTTGCACCAAAGAGTATTCACATTTGCTTTTGACAAGAGGTTAAGGCCAAGGGCAATCCTAAGTAACCTAATCCAATCCAGTGGGAGCACCTGAGGGGAGCTGAAGGAGGAATGTTCACTCTGGGAAGGTTGGTAAATTTCTGGTTTACTCCTATTCTCAATATAGTCCTTGGTTCCCAGCCTAAAGCCTGGCACCACTTTCATTGACCATCCTCAGATTTCAATTTTATATCCCTGTTAGTTTGCCAGAAGTTCTGTCTAGTTTCCCAGACGCCATTTTGGGAAAAGTGGCTCTATATGCTCTTCTCGCCTAATTTTTCTTCTCCAAGATCTTGGTTGCTTGATTCTTTTTTTTTTTCGGTACTGGGGACTGAACTCAGGGGCGTTCTACCTCCGAGCTATACCCCCAGCCCTATTTTTTATTCTTTATTTTGAAACCAAGTCTCACTAAGTTGCAGAGTGCCTCACTAGGTACCTGAGGCTGGCCGCGAACCCGGATCCTCCGGTCTCAACCTCCCTAATGCTGGGATTACAAGCGAGCGCCACCACGCCCGGCTTGCTTGATTCTTTATTATCATGTTACTTCTCAGAATGACTTAAAAAAAATTTTTTTTTGTCTGACTTTTGTGGATTTTCTTTTTTTTATTTATTTATTTTTTGTGGTACTGGGGATTGAACTCAGGGGTGTTCTACCTCCGAGCTATACCCCCAGCCCTATTTTTTATTCTTTATTTTGAAACCGAGTCTCACTAAGTTGCGGAGTGCCTCACTAGGTAGCTGAGGTTGGCCGTGAATTTGGATCCTCTGGTGTCAGCCTCCCAAATGCTAGGATTACAAGCATGCGCCACCACGCCCGGCTGGATTTTCTTGATAATAATGTTAGACTGAATTGCTTAATCTATTACTGGACATGAAAATTCTCCCTTATTACAGGTTGACTTTTAAAAATAAAAATATGCTCACATCATTTTCCTAATTAAAATACTTCAATGACTTCCATATTTCTTTGGGATCCTTAATTAGGCCTGAATGTCTACATCCCTAAGTCATCTCCAGCCACTCTTCCTCTCACTTTCTGCTTTCTGGACACACTGACTCTCTTTTACATGCCACAACTTCATAATTCACAATTCCAGCTTTACACTTACTGTTCTTGCCCCACCACCACCACCACCACCATTAATGGTTCCCATCCATCTCCCTCTGATCTAGTTGCTGCTTACTTAATTATCAAAGCTCAGCCAAATGTTTCTTCACCAGGAAAGACTTCCCTGACTCCCCCAGTCTAGGTCAGGTCTCAGTCATGGCACCCTGGACTTTTTCAAAGCAATTATTAAAGTCTGTAAGATTGGGCGTGGTGGCGCACGCTTGTGATCCCAGTACTTGGGAGGCTGAGACAGGAGGATCACAGGTTCGTGGCCAGCCTCTGCAACTTATTGAGACCTTATTTCAAAATAAAGAATAAAAATAGGGCTGGGGATGTAGCTCAGAGGTTCAATCCCCAGTTCCGCAAAAAATACAAAAAAATAAAATAAAAATTTTAAAAAGCAATTATTAAAGTCTGTAAATTTTTTTTTTTTTTTTTTGCAATACTGCGGATTGAACTCAGGGGCATTTTACCTCTGAGCTATACCCCCAGCCCTATTTTTTATTCTTTTTTTTTTTTTTTTTTGCGGTACTGGGGATTGAACTCAGGAGCATTCTACCTCCGAGCTACACCCCCAGCCCCTTTTTATTCTTTATTTTGAAACAGAGTCTCACTGAGTTGCGGAGTGCCTCACTAGGTAGCTGAGGCTGGCCTCGAACCCGGATCCTCCGGTCTCAGCCTCCCGAATGCTGGGATTACAAGCGTGCGCCACCACGCCCGGCTTATTTTTTATTCTTTATTTTGAAACAGGGTCTCACTAAGTTGCGGAGTGCCTCACTAGGTAGCTGAGGCTGGCTGTGAACCCAGATCCTCCAGTCTCAGCCTCCCAAATGCTAGGATTACAAGCGTGTGCCACCACACCCAGCTAAAGTCTGTAATTATATGTTGATTTTATTGATTATTTGAGTAATGTGCCTTCTTTCATGAAGGCAGGGATCATGTCTGTTTTGTTCAGACATTACATGCACAGCAATTACTTATAGTAGGCATTCAACAAAAGAGGAATGAATAAAAACAATGTTAATCAACAAGTTCTTTTCTGGATCACTTATCTATCCAGCTAGCCCATTTATTTCCCTATAACTAGGGTTCTGTTGATACACATAAAATTTCCTGACTTTTAACTTTGAAGTTTAATAAAAAGTTTCAGTCTCCATCTCTCTTATAGTCATACTGATTTCATTTCAAGAGAGAGCTATTTTTTTTTTTTTTTTTTTTTTTTTTGGTACTGGGGATTGAACTCAGGGGCATTCTACCTCCGAGCTACACCCCCAGCCCTATTTTTTATTCTTTACTTTGAAACCAAGTCTCACTAAGTTGCGGAGTGCCTCACTAGGTAGCTGAGGCTGGCCGCGAACCCGGATTCTCCAGTCTCAGCCTCCCAAATGCTGGGATTACAAGCGTGCGCCACCACACCCAGCTAAGAGAGAGCTATTTTTAACCAAAGAAAATTATTTTTAGTGACTTTGCAAAACTTCCTAACCAAAAGATTACCTTAAAGCCGGCGTAGTGGCACATGCTTGTAATCCCAGTATTTGGGAGGCTGAGATAAGAGGATCATGGGTTCAAGGACGGCCTCAGCAAGTAGTGAGACTCATCAACCTAGTAAGACCATTTCCAAATAAATAAAATCGGGCTGGGGGTGTAGCTTGAAAGTAGAATGCCTCCTCTGGGTTCAATCCTCAGTACCACAAAAAAAAAAAAAAAAAGATTACCATAGTGTCAATGTAAACACATTCACTGATCATGGATAAGGGGCCTTTTAGATTTTTAGATCCTTATCTTTGACGTGTGTGTGTGTGTGTGTGTGTGTGTGTGTGTGTGTGTGTGTGTGTGTGTGTGTCTGTCACAGGATTGAACCCAGAGGCATTCTACCTCTGAGCTACACCCCAGCCTTATTTTATTTTTTATTTTGAAACAGTCTAAGTTGCGGAGGGCCTAAGTTGCTAAAGCTAACCTGTGCTCCTCCTGTCTCATCCTCCAAGTACTGGAATTACAAGCTTGCACCACCATGCCCCACTGATCCTTGACAAATTTAGCTAATTCTTTTTTTTTTTTTTTTTTTTTGCGGTACCGGGGATTGTACTCAGGAGCATTCTACCTCCGAGCTACACCCTCAGCCCTATTTTTTATTCTTTATTTTGAAACCGGGTCTCACTAAGTTGCGGAGTGCCTCACTAGGTAGCTGAGGCTGGCCTCGAACCCGGATCCTCCGGTCTCAGCCTCCCAAATGCTGGGATTACAAGCGTGCGCCACCACGCCCGGCAAATTTAGCTAATTCTTTAGAAAATAAAAAATGAAAACCAGAGTGTCTCAGGCAGATGATAAAGTCAAAATAATGCATACAATAAATAATTTGCAAATATTTTCTTAGTATAGACTTCCCCTGTACAGTAAATTTCCATCTGTTTTACATTTGAAAATAAGAGACAGCTGCTTCTTTAAAGTCCACAGGCAAGAAGCCAATAAATAATGGGAACTCTAATCGATACTGTAAGTTTTTGTTTTAAAGCCGGATTTAGCTTACATTACTATAGAAACTCACCTAAGTCTGTACCCATTTTTTATTTTCACATTTTAATATGCTTGAGCTGGCTATTTTTCTTTCTTTAAACTTACAGAGCATACAAATGTCAACTGTCTCACTTCTTTAGCCTCTAAGTCATTTCTTATTCAGTCAGCTTCCCTGAATGGGGGCTGTCCGGTCAGTCGGGTAATGGGAACTTTAAATCAGCTCATGTTTACTGTTTGCTTCTATTGGAGAAATATGAAATTGTTAGCTGCTAGGCAGGTACATTCATCAATGTTGGGCAAGAGCTGTTGCCCCTTTAAATGTGCCTCTATAATGGACTTTTGTCTCAGATAAGGCCCTCAAGAGAAGCTTACAAGGAACCAGCCAGATTCACTATCACTTTGCCCCACCCTTTTTGGGGAACTTAGAGTAAACTTTGTTTGCTATAATACTTGAAATCTCCACATAGAAGCAGTCTCATGTGCCTTTTTTTTTTTTTTTTTTTTTTGCATATGTGATGTATAGAGAAGCAAGACTTTCAACAGAGCATGATCTCTACATGTGATGCCATGTGCTTCCTCTATGAATATGCATGAGTTTCCCCAATAAAAGCCCTTTGCTTTGTTTGCTCAGAGAAAAACTGCTGTGGGAATTATCCCCAGTGTGCCCCTTACTTGCAGCAAGTAAATAAACCCTGCTTCACTTTCAACTCCTGGTTGTGCTTGTTGGCTTTGCACTCACCAAGAGACAAACCCATTTCTTTCAGTTACAGAATCAGTGAACAGAGACGAATGACCTGCCTCACTTCCAGGTTTTAGAGACGAATGACCTGCCTCACTTCCAGGTTTTGAGAGACTAAATCTCCCTACTATGCAAATGTAGAACACAGCCCACTACTCTTCCTTTAAAAGACAGATACTTAAACCCTCCTATTTTTATTTATTTATTTATTCACTTATTTTGGTGCTAGGGATTGGATCTAGGGGCAATCTACCTCTGAGTTACACCCCTAGCCCTATTTTAATTTTTTTTAAGGGTCTCATTAAGTTGCTGAGGCTGGCCTTGAACCTGTTATCTTCCTATCTCAGCCTCCCAGGTACTGAGATTACAGGCATCATGCCCAGCCCCTTTCTGTTTTTTTTTTTTTTTTTTGCGGTACTGGGGATTGAACTCAGAGGCACTCTACCTCCGAGGTATACCCCCAGCCCTATTTTTTATTCTTTATTTTATTTTATTTTTTTTTTTATTTATTTTTTTTTTTTCGGTACTAGGGATTGAACTCAGGGGCATTCTACCTCCGAGCTATACCCCCAGCCCTATTTTTTATTCTTTATTTTGAAACCGAGTCTCACTAAGTTGCAGAGTGCCTCACTAGGTAGCTGAGGCTGGCCACGAACCCGGATCCTCCGGTCTCAGCCTCCCGAATGCTGGGATTACAAGCGTGCGCCACCACGCCCGGCTGTTTTTTTTTTTTTTTTTTGAAACAGAGTCTTGCTAAGTTGCCAAGGCTGTCCTTGAACCTGTGATCCTCCTGTCTCAGCCTCCCAAGTGCTGGGACTACACGTGTGCGCCACTGTGCCTGGCAAGCCCTCCTAACTAACCTACATGTCAAATGAAGGAACCAATGTGTTTGCTACATACATTTAGAAACAGGGATGATTTAATTACGGCAGTAAGCAGCTCTAATGTTTCCCCTAAACCCTAGACTTCATTATCCAACTGTGCACTAACCTCCTTTCCCACAGCACTCACTGATGTTAGCCTTATGTAGGATCTAGGACAGTTTTGGTTTCACATGCATTCTGACATAACTGTGAATACTGTTTTCAATATGCTCTTGTTTGATAAAGTATGTGGTTGTTCTGCCCTCACCATGTTTTATTTCTACAGCTTTTGCCACCATCTACTACCACCTGACTCCCCCATAGAATGTTGGCAAGAGTTGACCTTTTGATTTATTCTGTGCTGTGTCCCTAGTATTTAGAAATACATAGAGTAGAGCCAGGTGTGGTGGCACATGCTTATAATCCCAGTACTTGGGAGGTTGAGGCAGGAGGATCACAGGTTTGAGGATAGCCTCAGCAACTTAGTGAGGCCCTCTGCAACTTAGTGAGACCCTGCTTCAATATAAAGGAATAAAATAGGGCTGGAGGTGTAGCTTGGAGGTAGAACACCCCTGGGTTCCATCCCAAGTACTACAAAAAAAAAAAAAAAAAAAAGAAAGAAAGAAAAGAAAAGAAGTCAGGCATGGTGACGCACGATTGTAATCCCAGTACTTGGGAGGCTGAGACTGGAGAATCCAGGTTCGCGGTCAGCCTCAGCTGCTTAGTGAGGCCCTCCGCAACTTAGTGAGACCCTGTTTCAAAATAAGGAATAAAAAATAGGTCTGGGGGTCTAGCTAGGGGTGTAGAATGCCCCTGGGTTCAATTCCCACCACCTAAAAAAAAAAAAAAGAAATACATAGAATATGGGTTTAATCCCCAGCATTGTAACAGGGGAAAAGCAATGCCTAGAAGACAAATGTTAATAGCTATATGTGAATGAACAAATGGAGCCTTTGACCACTTGTGCCCTACAAGAAGGCAGGGAGACAAGACAAAAAGGACACAGTTCCTATTCAACGCACAGTCCTCACCTGAGAAACTCTGATTTGGTTAGTCTTATGCAGAGATTGGAAACAGATATACAGTGTACACACACACACACACACACACACACACACACACACACACACACACACAACACTGAAAACCTGCGGTCTACATGCTGTTTGGTGGAAGAGTCAGAGATAAAAGGCAGGTGGACATCAGAAAGATCTTGCCAGTCTACTGAACTCACCAACGCTGAGTTTGGACATCACAACTTAACTCGTGTACATGAGTCTAAGCAGTGTGGCTGGCCAGGGCTAACAAGGAATTAAATTTTTAAGTTCTATTACTGTGCTGCAAAAAAAAAAAAAAACAAAAAAAAAACAAGTCTTTATTACAAAGATAGAGAGTATTGGCTTGCAGAGACTTCACAGTAAAAATGGAAACTATTTTTTGGCCCAGAATGTCTCAAGCCAGTATAAAAAGTGGGGAAAGGAAAGTTGTCCCACAGAGAACTGGATAGGACTGGGTGAGAATGAACATTCAAACCCTATTTATTTGCCCTGTAACCAAATCCATACACATAACCTAATTTTATCTTTAGGATAAATTCACACAAGTAGAAGTGTTGTTAACATAGATGATTTCTGCAGGTGATTTTCAAGATCTTTAATATTACTTGGGAATTCACTTCCTTTTCTTGGTTTTTGTTTGTGTTAGATTTTAGATATACTTCAAATAAAAACAACAGAGTTTCCTATTATTCTAAGGAATAATACTTCTAGATACTTCAAGAAATCTGTTGCTGGTATTCCTCACTTCTGACAAAATACTTGGACTCAACTTCCCCCTTCATATTCTTAGCACATTACATGTATATCTCTGTTACATTCCTTATCAGTACAGTATATTTGTTTTCCTATTTAGCCACACCCCTAACTTGCCTCTTCCCTACCCTAAAGCACTCTAAAAGGTTCTCAAAGTATCAGTACCTAGGTAATTTCAAACTTCAGAATACCCTGCCTTGCTCTCTGAGATTCTGATTCCAGAGGTCTAGGGTAGGGCTAGGGAATTTATTGCAGGCTTTCCAGGTGACTTTGGATGGTCTGGTCAATTCACAAACTTCACTATAATAAACTGACAGAGGGCAGAGACTGTTTTAGTCACAACTGCATAACTACTGCCTGGCACATACATACCTGATATGTGTGTTGGATCAATTGAGAAAACATCTGGGGACTTCTCTGAGGGAATTTTCTCATACACACCCCCAAACTAGCTATATCAGACAGCACTTTGAGTATATGCAGTGAGAATAATACAATAGGTCCCAAACTAGAGGAAATTAAAGAGCACACTTGACTTCTGGATCCTATGAAAAAAGTCATTCTGTAGACGTTCAGGCGATTTACAAATTCAAATTTCACACAACCAGAATAGTCTGTGAACTTGCTTAAGCATTTTAAAACTCATCCAATTCATATTTTATCTGTTTCATTTTTTACCAGGCTTTCATATATCCTCATCTTTCCCGGACAGAGGTACCCTATGCCTCACCAGAGGCAGAAAAAAAAAGGGAATTTTGAGAAAGAGGATTCCAAAACCAACCTACCTCTGAGCACTTTATTAATTCATCCTGAATTCCCTACCTTTAGTTATTCTGACATATTCCCAAGTAGCATTTTCCAGTCTTCTCCCACAAATATCCCATTAAAACCCACTTGAAGTAAATGATTTTCGGTTAAAATCTTGTCTTGCTCTAGAATCCCAAGTGTGCAGAACTCTCTTTCAGGGAAATAGGAAATCTTCCTTCAGGAGTTGGCTCATTCTTAACAACTACAAGACAAATTTTCAGGAATACATTTTTTATGTTTAAAAACAATAGCAATTTAATTGCCTAGATAACAAGAGTTTGACTTTTCTTCTACTTTGGATAAGCATATGTGAACTTCTTTTTAGTAAAGAATAAATTACCCTTCTACACACACTTATAGAAAATATTATAGCTTGAACTTAGCACTCTCAGATAAGGAGTTGCTATCAACCATTTATACAAGTTGTCCGTATTCCCCATGTGATCTCAGCACAGCTATGCTAAAAGATAACTTCTGTTTTCAAATCTTAGGTCTTTCACTGTGCTGTCTTAGTCATGTTGGTCACTGTTTCCTTCTTGGTGTGGTAACCAAAAATAATTGTCTTTCCAGCAGAAGGGTGTTGGGAAATTAACTACTAATAATTGTGAAAACAGAAAGCAATATTGATATTTATACTTGATAACATTTACTGTTAAAGAAAAAGAAAACTCAGGCCTTGAGTCACTTGCAAATTCAAGAAAGAAGTCTTAGCTATCACTGTAATAAACTGTTCATTGAGGGGCTGGGATGTAGTTCAGTGGCAAAGCATTTGCCTTCAAGTGTGGTACTCTGGGTTCAATCCCCAGTTCCAGAAAGACAAGCAAACAATTAATCTAAGAACCATTAAGCTAAGAACAACAACAACAAAACTTTGCCAGGCATAGTGGGAGGGTGGGACAAGCTTTAATCTCAGTACTTGGGAGGCTGAGATAGTGGAGTCACGGAATTTGAGGACAGCCTCAGCAAGTAGTGAGATGCTCATCAACCTAGTGAGACCCTGTTTCAAAATTAAAATAAAGTAAGGGTGGGGGTATAGCTTAGAGATAGAATGCCTCTGGGTTCAATCCCCCACTACTACAACAAACATCATAAATATATTGTTCATTGAGAGCACTCTTTTTTTTTTTTTTTTTTTTCCGGTACTGGGGATTGAACTCAGGGGCATTCTACCTCCAAGCTATACCCCCAGCCCTATTTTTTATTCTTTATTTTGAAACTGAGTCTCACTAAGTTGCGGAGTGCCTCACTAGGTAGCTGAGGCTGGCCTCGAACCCGGATCCTCCGGTCTCAGCCTCCCGAATGCTAGGATTACAAGCGTGCGCCACCACGCCCGGCTTCATTCAGAGCATTCTAACCAACTGATCAGTTATGAAAAGGAAAATCCAACAGATACAGATAATAGAAATTAGCAACAAGCCGGGCATGGTGGGGCACGCTTGTAATCCCAGCATTCGGGAGGCTGAGACCGGAG
>PVLC010024228.1:0-10280 GCA_004027655.1 Graphiurus murinus
CCTTGAGAGCTGGTTACCTACATAAGGTCAGGTGGTGAAATTTCATATACATAGAATGTGTCCTTTATGTATACTGCACTTCAGTAAAAAGACTTTTGCTTAGTTTTTTTTTTTTTTTTTTTTGGGTGGGGGGGGGGGGGGGGGGGCGGGGTTATTTTGCAGTACTATGGCTTGAATATCCAGAGCTTTGCATATATTAGGTCAATAAAAAGTTGGTTTTTTTGTTGTTTTGTTGTGTGTGGTATTGAGGATTCAATCCAGTGAGCTACATCCCCAGACATATTTAGTATTTATTTTGAAACAGGGTCTTGCTAAGTTACTGCAAGCTGGTCTCAAACCCGTGATCCTCCCAAGTACTGGGATTAAAGACCTGCACCACTCTGCCTGGCTGTTAGATCAATAAAAACCTGTCAAAAAACACTAAAGCTTTTAAGAACATTTAACATTAAGGATCTAATTACTAGGAATCAAGTCTTGAATATAGAATATTGTAAAGACAATTGGCTTAGACTCTAAAAAATAGTCACTCAAAAAAGATTAAAGAAGTCAGGAATAGTGGTGTAAGCTTGTAATCCCAGTACTTGGAAGGCTGAGTCAGGAGGATCACAGACAGCCTCAAGCAACTTAGGTCCTCTGCAAGGTAGTGAGACCTTGTTTCAAAATAAAGAATAAAATCAGGCTGGGGTATAGCTCAGAAATGGAATGCCCCTGGGTTCCACCCCCAGTAGCCCCCCCACACACACACAAAAAGATTAAAGAAACAAACATTCATTATAACCACTGCATGAACATAATGGCTCATGCAGTGTGTGAACCTTGACTAATTTTTTTAAAAGCTATAAAAGCCAGGCACAGTGGTATATACCTATAATCCCAGTATTAGGAGGCTGACAGTAGAATTGCAGGTTTAAGGTCAGCCTCTGCAACTAAGTGAGACCCTCAGCAACTTAATGAGACCTTGTTTTAAAATAAAAAATAAAATAGGGCTGGGGTCTAGTGCAGACGTGGAAGACCCTGGATTCAAACCCCAGTGCCACACACACACACAAAACAAAAAGAGAAACAGAGTTTATAGAGTTTATTTGGGTATAATTGGGAGCATGTGAATATGATTTGCGATATTAAAGAATGTCTGAATTTGTAAGGAATGACAGACATTGTAGATATACAGGAGAATTATTCTCTGGAAAAGCATACTCAACATTTGCAGGTGAAGGGACATAATAAATCCACAATTTAATTTAAAATGATTCAGGCAAAAGAGAGAAAGGAAACTCAAATCTGACAAGGCCGTTAACTGGTAGCCCTAGGTGAATGGCAGCTCAGGACCTGCTTGTTACCCTGTTCTTGTGGAGAGGAGGCTGTGCCTGGCTGGGAGTTCCTCCCTGTTGTTCTGAAGAGCCATTTCTCAGGCCATGCAGCAGTTTGCCATGAGCTGCTTCATTTTGAGTGGTGTGCTAAGGCAGAATGACATGGTAACTTGTCAGTACAAGCAGATAACCACTAGATGTAGGACACACAGAGTTTACTGAAAAGAATCACTCCAGCTGCCCAGCACAATCAGAAGCACAAATTGATAAGTTAAAATGACCTCTTATGAACAGACCAAATTAACTCAGAAGCGCAAGGATACACGGGCATATCAAACCCTTATCAGGAGGGAAACCAGGCCCATGAGCTTACCAGACATACCAGACCATCAAATGACACAATGCCCCACCTGACACACATACGAGGAGGAGTACCTGGTGGGGCACACAGACCTGTCATCCTATCAGGCACCAACTATAAACTCACCTCCCTGAGCCCCACTTCAAAACTGCAGAACTCCTGCCTGCTACCATCCAGTGGTTTGAAAAATAACTTTGTTGGCTTCTCTTTCTGTTCCTGAGCACATGGAAAAGTGCTTTTGTGCTCCCTGACACAAGTAGCTTCGTTCAATATAAAACACTTCACAACTAGGATGCAAAGCAGTATGGCCAAATCCATTTTTCTTAGCAGTCCTAGCACCACAGATAAGTGTGCCAACTCTATCAGCAAGCAAGGGTTTGTCAAGTGCAGTAAGAATTCCTAAGATGAAAACACAGCAGGGGAAGGATTGCACTTGCATCAATGACCACCTCTTCATACAAAACTGTCACCAGAGCAGCTTGCAGGTCTGAGGTTTAAAAGCCCCAAATCAGCTGGGTGTGATGGCGCACACCTGTGATCCCAGTATTCGGAAGGCTGAGACAGGAGGTCACAGGTTTAAGACCAGTCTAAGCAACTTAGCAAGACTCAGCAACCTAGCAAGACCCTGTTTCAGAACCAAAAATAAGGGCAGGAGGTGCTCAGAGGTAGAATGCTCCTGAGTTTAATCCCCAGCACCACAAAAAAAGGTCCCATATTTAATTATATTACCTGAAGAAGACCAAAGATATTGGCCCTGATCAATGCCCTGCTCATAAAGTAGGAATGTCACTCCGAACAGAACAGTGGCAGAAAGACTTTGTGAGGAAGAGGACGGAAGGAAAAGTACAAATTGGCCCAAGGGAACTGACTTTATCTGGAACAGAGAAAGGGAAATTCAAGCCTAAAGGCACTCTGGAAAACAAGAGAGATTCTGGTGAGGAACAAGTGAGAAGATGCCAGTGGTTCTAAGTGAGCAACAGCTAAACAGTATGCCAGAAGGTTTACCAGAGAGAACCAGCTAAGAAGAGCCCTCTGGAGTCAGAAGACACCTCAAAGACTGGCCTGCCCCATCAATGGAACCCAACTTTAATTAAATCAGATGACAGAGCAACTGATGTCCCAGGACACTGCTGAAAACAACAGAGCAACCTGTGAAGCCTAAAAACTGGATGTAATGCAAGTATTCACAGCGATCAGAGAAGAGACATGCAATAAAGCCTGAGTTTCCAATGCTGCCCTGGGAATATCAAAAGGAGGTTCCAGACCTGACAGAATCCTTATTACCCGCAAATGATATCAACCACATCCACATGTCTCATGGGTTCCCCTTAGACAGCACCTCTCAAAACAGAATTTGTGTAAGAATCATCTGGACACCTAGTTTAAAATGCAGATTCTGGTTAAGTAAGCCTATGGTGAGGCCTGAGAGTCTGCATTTCAGGTGACCCTGGTGCTGCTGGTCCGCAGATCACACTAGGAGCTGGGAAAGTTAGCTCTTTCTCAGGGGAAAATTAACTCCCACCTTATTAATCTTCTCTTCAGTTTACACATTCTGTCATTAAAAACACAAATGCAATTAAACAAAAAAAATCAAAACTACTTCCTCTGCATCTGTTGGCACCCTTCTTCCAAACATCACTATCCCACTGTGACAGCTAATGCAATCTCTTAATCAATATCGCCAGCCTGGAAACTACAGGCCCTCAGTAAACGCTTCCTCAATCAAGTTCTATATAATAATCTCTACACAGGCAATTCTCTTCCACTTGCGTCTTGTTACGATATACTGCTTGTCGGTCTGCCTTTCCCAGTTGGCCCTCGATTCCTTGAACACAGGCTCTTCCCTTTGTTCTCAGCATACCACTCGGCACACAACGGGTACTTGCTCAGTATCTGCTGACTTAGGCTGAACAATCAAACCTATAAACCCACTACATTCAGGTTCCCCAAGAAATACAGTAAGAACATCTCTTGAATTTACAGTCTTCTTTCTGAAGGGCTTAAAACGTTCACATGTACGATTCATTTTCACAAAAGCTCAGCAATACACGCTAAAAGGAACATCAGCTCTACTTAACAGATAAGAAAATGGCATAAGGCCATATATATTATGCTTCTTCATAGACAACCTCGTCAACATAGAAAAAACATTTGTAACAACAGTACCTCGGTCTTCCCACATTCATCAGGCGGATCCTGGTGTATGGTCATTTGATACTTGACATACAAAGAAAAGGACTGGCTGAAGGACGACTTGAACTCTGGGTCCTCAAAGGAGACAGGTACTAACCTCACCTTCAGAGCAAGGGAAATACAAGCAAATGCTGTTCAACTGTCTGTCTGATGATATGCTTCTGAAGGTGAGGCTAGAGTAAGGTCTCCGCAAATCCACTTCCAAAGCTCAGCACTGAACTTTGTCCGAAAAAGAAAAAGCCCTTGCAATGGGCCATGGCCCACAATCTCAGCATCAACTTTATACTAATACTTATAAAAATCTTAAACTCACAAGGGCCAGGACAATTGTTTTTGTTTGTTTTTTCTATTTCTCTATCCACCTACCATGGTTCTCTGTACACACTAGTCAATACAGTTGCTAACTTTCTTTCTCTTCTAGATTTTTCCTGAGTTATTTATCTATAAAATTATGTATATAAGGAAATCCATTAAAACTCTATTATCTTACTTTTCTAGAGATGTGCATGGGTAATACATTGACAAAAAATAATTTAGCTGCCACAAACTATGTATGACTCTTAAATATGGATAAAGTGCATTAACCATATGTCTATCATAAATATAAAAATATTCTCATAGATATTTTACCGTAGAGCTCTATTACTCACTTTCAGGTAAATGCATCCAATAAAGGTAGTTTTCCATGTTACTTTCCACTTTAAAATCATACATAACTGGCACTTAATATGGCACTAGGTAAAATTTGCACTTTCAGAATGTTCATTAACTCACAGTGCAGATATGCTGCAAACTGAATATAGATAAAATGTACCACAAATAAATCAAGTTTTCATACAGTGTTATCAAATGGAGGGGAAAGTTCTGTTTGCACAGAAAAGTAACAACTGGCCTGCTGACCTGGCTCACAGTTGGCTTATCAGGTGGGTCCTTGTGAATAATCATCTGGTAGCGTTTATAGACCTGGTAAGACTCCTGAAATGTGGCTTTGAACTGAGAACTTGGTGGAGATGATCTCACCACCCTCACCTTCAGAAGGAGTTAAAAAACAGTGTTCATTAATTCATTCTGAGGAATATGCATTAACAGTAACTCCCACTCATGAAACCAAGTTCCAAAAGATATTAAAGCATGCATATATTAATACTTAAACATTAAAAAAGTCAACTACTTAATAAACAAAAATTACTTCTGCAACTTACAGACTCCTCAAGAAGGGAAAGAAGAATTCTCTCTACATTCTAAGCCTCACCTCTGATGAACGAACTGATGTAAGCCTGCCTCTATTATAAACTGGCAAGATATCTTTTTAGCACTCAGGACAAAAGCACAAATATCTACTCTTTTAGTTATATACAACTCACCATCGGTAAGTCAATCAGAAACTCTGAAAATGTGATTATTTTCTGGACATTTTCATTCATCATCACTAATAATTCTAAACTTACAACTTTATTTGTAAGTATAAAAGGCAATCTTCAAAGTGTTCCTTCACAGCAGGGTTCAAAACAAAGAGTCAAGTTTTCTTATGTGTAAAATGAGGCCAAGTTAAAATCAATAATTGCAGGTAGCAATGGCAAACATATTTTAACATTCATTACTTACTAACCAATTAAAATGTATTGGCAAAACAGAGCAGTACACAAAATCAAATGTAATATAATAAAGATATAACTGGGTATATATCATGTATGCCATGAGAAATTCTTCCGTGAAGAAAGAGTGACACCCAGTGGAAGACTGATCTCTATACATTCTTGGAATCATTACATTAAAAAAACAAAAGGTAGCTGGGAGCATTGGTGCAGGCCTGTAATCCTGCTACCCAGAAAGCTTAGCAGGAGGATTGCAAGATGGAAGCAAGCCTGGGCAACTTAGCAAGATGCTATCTCAAAATAAAATTAAAAAAAAAATAAGGGCTAAAGATGCTGCTCAGTGGTAGAGTACTTGCCTAGCACATAGGATGCCCTGAATTTAATCCACAGTACCATAAAAATGAAGTGCTAGGAATGTAGCTCTATGCTAGAGTGTTTGCCTAAGTTCAAAAAAAATAAAAGCAAAAGTTGATGCTTACTGAACTATTACATGAGATGTGCTTGGTTCCCTGAATACATTATTAATTTATGATCAAAACATAAAAATAAGCTGGGCGTGGTGGTGCACGCTTGTAATGCCAGCATTTGGGAGGCTAAGACCAGAGGATCCGGGTTCGCGGCCAGCCTCAGCTACCTAGTGAGGCACTCCGCAACTTAGTGAGACCCGGTTTCAAAATAAAGAATAAAAAATAGGGCTGGGGGTATAGCTCGGAGGTAGAATGCCCCTGAGTTCAATCCCCAGTACCGCAAAAAAATAAAAATAAAAATAAAAAGCCTTTTCATAAAATAATTTAGGTAGTATGTTCCAACACTCTACAATTTTGGAAGAAAAGTCAATACCAAAATCAGAGTAGCCAAGTGGTTAATAATAGTCAAAGTTATTAAAATAAATTTACGCCTGATAATACATATATTGGCCTAAGGTTTAGAATGAATCAAAGCTGATATTTAGCCAGGTGTGGTGGCATATGTCTGTAATCTCAGTACTTGAGAGGCTCAGACAGGAGGATCAAAGATTCAAGGATGGCCTCAGCAATCTAGTGAGACCCTGTTTCAAAACAAAAAATAAAAGGGCTAGGGGTGTAGCTCAGAGGTAGAATGTCCATGGATTCAATTTTCAGTATCACATTCTAACATTAAAAGTGATACTCAAGCCGGGCGGAGTGGCGCACGCTTGTAATCCCAGCATTCGGGAGGCTGAGACCAGAGGATCCGGGTTCGCGGCCAGCCTCAGCTACCTAGTGAGGCACTCCGCAACTTAGTGAGACTCGGTTTCAAAATAAAGAATAAAAAAAAAAAATAGGGCTGGGGGTGTAGCTCGGAGGTAGAATGCCCCTGAGTTCAATCCCCAGTACCGCAAAAAAAAAGTGATACTCAGTGATATTAAGCTATAAATTCAGTGGCTGACAAGTTACTAATCAGGTATGAGAATATGATAAAAATCATTATGGCTAACATCTTAGAGAAGAATTGTATTTTTATGTACTTATGCATTTATTTTGAGATGGGGATCTCACTATGCTGCCCAGGCTGGCCTCAAATTTTCTATCATCTTCCCTTATATACCCCTCGAGGCACATATCTGGTCACAGCTGGTCATTTTATATATATATGAAATACTGAGAAATCTGGATTTGATCTTGAAATGTGTATCAATTTAGAAAAAAGAATTTAGCTCTAAAATATTCATATTATGCTTAAGTTGGCTGAAAGTTCTTAATGAGAAAGTATTTCAGTAGTATAACTTAATACTGTTTAGTTAATTCCTAACTCTTGGTTTGCATATGGGCCACTAGTTACTATCTTGATCAAGAATAGTATAATAAGCCGGGCATGGTGGCACACGCTTGTAATCCCAGCATTTGGGAGGCTGAGACCAGAGGATCCGGGTTCGAGGCCAGCCTCAGCTACCTAGTGAGGCACTCCGCAACTTAGTGAGACCTGGTTTCAAAATAAAGAATAAAAAATAGGGCTGGGGGTATAGCTCGGAAGTAGAATGCCCCTGAGTTCAATCCCCAGTACCGCAAAAAAAAAAAAAAAAAAAAAAAGAATAGTATAATGGATAAAACAGTGGTTTACCTACTGAGATCTATGTTCATTTACTATCTAAACTTCTAAAATAAAGGTTTTTAAAAGTATTTTTTGTCTTAACTACCTAAATTTAACCAAGGGATACAAAAAGCCAAAGCTTAAGAAGCCTGCTTAATAACATGATAAAACTGGAATTGTTTTCACAATTTTAGTGGACAGTTGCCTCAAGTATTTTTAAAAACTCTTAAAAAAAAAAAAAAAGACTTCTCTCAAATAGTTAACTTAGTAAAATACCAATGCTACTCCATCCCAAATCTTCCTCATTATTTAATAGCAAAACATCAAATGCTAAGTATAGCTTCTAAGAAAATAAACAAGGTAATCACAAAAACAACAGAAACCCTCCAAAGTACCTCTAACTTGTGTGGTGCATTCCCTGGTAAAGATTCAAAAATTAAATCTTCCAGTGATCTGGGCTGGTTGGATTTAGCCTTTGGTGGGAGCGAAGACGGTGGCTGATTCTGCGCCTCTCTGGCTGCGTTTTGCTGCAAGAGTTTTAATCTTTTCCTCTCTTTCCGGATTTCCTTTGCTTTTCGACACGGAGGCTTACTCAAATCAGCCCCTTTGCCTAAAAGAATTTCAAAATGTTAGACCAATCACATTTGGCTCCAGAAATGTTTTCTGAATCTCAAATATTCTATAAACTCCAAAAAGGTCCAATAATCAGATTAGCTCTTGGGTAAGTTTCACCAGACCCTAATAAGGGGCTCTAAGTTCATCTTACAATCTACTTTAGAAACAGGAGTTGTCAAGGGAAGGAAACTTTCTAAGGCAGCTTTGGTTGGTGAAAATCTTTTTATTTATTTAAAATATCATCTGCTTCTCTAAGTAGAAAGAACATAATCTAATCTATTCTGCTTCCCTGGCCCCCTTTTCTAGGGACAATTCCCTGACTGCATTGGTAATACAGAAACACTCAGGGATCAATGAGTACTGACCCCAGAACAGATTTTGGCAGGTTTTTTTCAATGCAAAACATCCTTGTTTAAAATGTTTAACACAGCCGGGCATGGTGGCGCACGCTTGTAATCCCAGCATTCGGGAGGCTGAGACCGGAGGATCCGGGTTCGCGGCCAGCCTCAGCTACCTAGTGAGGCACTCCGCAACTTAGTGAGACTCGGTTTCAAAATAAAGAATAAAAAAGAAAATAGGGCTGGGGGTATAGCTCGGAGGTAGAATGCCCCTGAGTTGAATCCCCAGTACCGCAAAAAAAAAAAAAAAAAAAAATGTTTAGCACATTTGTGTGCCTCTCTAAATACTTTCAGTTCAGTTCTAGTTATTCAGTTTTGTTCTAACGAGAAGACCAAATGTCAAGCTGATAATCCTTTAAAACATAAAATATAAAAAGCTAGAAATTTCAATAAATAGTCTTTACTAAGGCTTCAAAAAAATATATCCTGAGAAGAGTTAAAGGCAAATAATGAAAACCACAAATGAAGAGCTAAAATAATCTAAACTGCCCAATTAAGAATACACAAATTTTAAAAGTAGCAGAATATCATTCAGCAGCCAGGTGTGGTAGTGCACACTTGTAATCCCAGCATTTGGAGGCCGAGACTGGAGGATCCAGGTTCGCGGCCAGCCTCAGCTACTTAGTGAGGCACTCCGCAACTTAGTGAAATCCTGTTTCCAAATAAAGAATAAAAAATAGGGCTGGGGGTATAGCTCCGAGGTAGAATGTCCCCAAGTTCAATCCCCAGTACCACACAAAAAAAAAAGGAATATCATTCAGCTACTTTTAAAATAATTAAATGCTTTACACACTTTAGGGGATTTCTCATTATATAATGTTTTTAAATTTTTAAGTTATATGCAAATATATACATTAAAAATACTCAGAAAAAGAGCATGTTGGGAGGCTGAGACCGGAGGATCCGGGTTCGAGACCAGCCTCAGCTACCTAGCGAGGCACCCCACAACTTAGTGAGACCCTGTTTCAAAATAAAGAATAAAAAAATAGGGCTGGGGTATAGCTCGGAGGTAGAACGCCCCTGAGTTCAATCCCCAGTACCGCACAAAAAAAAAAAAAAGAGCATGAAAAATGACACAATGTTAACATTCATTTTGAATTTTTAATGCTTTTGACATTTTAGAGAATTTCTCCTTATATGTTTTTAAATTTTAGTTATGTGCAAATATATACATTAAAAACTCAGAAAAAGAGCATGAAAAATTACACAACATTGTAATATTCTCTTCTTGAAATTTTCTATAAACATTACTTTCACAATTTTTTGAAAAAGCTACTAATAAATATTTTTTAAGATTCTAAAACATAACACTCACAAATCATTTAAAAACCATCAATAGGAAAATTTATAAGACTTGCAAATTCAGTTTTTATAGAGGAAAAAATACCTAAGACTGGCTAAGGGATCTGCCTTTGCTTTAATTTTTTTATGGGAAACAAAGATGAGGGAAATTTCATTATTGAAATATCCCAATCAGTAAATAAGGAATGAATGATAGACTATCTATAATGAACGGTTTAGGCTTTGAAAAAAGAGGCACACAGACAGTATCTCTTGAAATAACCACCCATGAAATAACCTTACCCATCCTCAAATAACTCTCCATCACCAATACGATTAAGACTTGCCCCCCTCCAAAAAGACAAGAGAAAATTTACCCCTGAATTTGATCAAAGGCTCTAGATCCAACTATTAATTCAATGTTGGGAGAACAGGTTAAACTACACTGCAAGTGTAACCAGTCAGATACAGAGTAAGA
>PVLC010024228.1:10380-24999 GCA_004027655.1 Graphiurus murinus
AAAAAAAAAAAAAAAAAAAAAACAGAGTAAGACAAACTAGGATTGTTCAACAAGCAATTGCCTTTAAGCTGAAAAAAAAAAAAGAACAATAGAAGAGAAAACTATAGATCTAAAGAGTTTTTAAATCCATCAACCAATTGCATGGGCATCACTTGACTCCTGACACAAATATTTAAAACTAGAATTGAACACTGAATATCTGATGGCATTAAGAAAATTTATTTAGGTATAATAATGGTATCATGAATATGGTTTTTAAAGTTCTAATATTTTAGAGATGAATTCTGAAATACAGTATGGCATAGTGTCTGGAATTTGCTTCAGTATGATACTAGAAGGAGGAACTAGATTTGGGTACAGATGAAACAAAAGCAGCTATCATGAGTAAATACTTGCTTCAAATTAAAGACAGGATACATCTTTATTACACTACTTCATCTATACTTGCCTATATTTGAAATTCTTCATAATGAAGACTTTTAAAAAATTTAACTATCTCATTTTTATAATAAAAGAACCTTATCATACAAAGTAGAGTTAAAGCCAATTTTTGAATCATTCATTATATTTCACTGGACTACTCTTACTAATTAAGATGAAATCTCAGACTAACATCAACTTAAATACCATTAAAGACTTCTGAAAAAGCTATTCAAAAAGTGCAAGTGGAAAGTTTTCTGCACTTTAGAACAAAAAAAAAATTAAAGTCTCTCCCTTGGATAAGTATAAATAAATATAAGAAATCAAAAACTTAAGCATAACTATCCAACTTCATAGTTTATAATCTTTTTTTTCATTTGGTACTAAGGATTGAATACACAGGTGCTCCATCACTAAGCTACATCCCCAGCCTTTTATTTTTTATTTTGAGATAAGGTTTCTCCGAGTTGCCCAGACTGGCCTCAAACTTCCAGTGGAATGCAATGAAACTAAGGCTGAGGCTCCAGAGTTGCTGGGATTACAAGCATGTACCACCACACCTGGCTCAAAGTAATTCTGAAAAAGTCATACATATATACATATACATATATATGTAAAATAAACTCAATGTTTTATTAGTTTTTAAAACCTAATTCTTTTATAAATGAGAACATAGTAAAAAACTGACTTTCTTAAAAATGAAGTTAAATATTAAAATCTGGGCATTTTAAAAGTAAAATTTAAAACTGGGCATGGTAGCACATGCCTATAATCCCAGCACTTGTAAGGATGAGATGGACTGCAGGTTCAAGGTCAGCCTCAACAACTTAGCAAAACCCTCAGCAACTTAGTAAGACACTATTTCAAAATAAAAAGGGCTAAAGCTGGACATGGTGGTGCACACTTGTAATCCCAGTACCTGGGGAGCTGAGACAGGAAGATCTGGGTTCACAGCCAGCCCCAGCTACTTAGTGAGGCTTTCTGCAACTTAGTGAGACCCTGTTTCAAAATAAAGAATAAAAAATAGGACTGGGGGTATAGCTCAGAGGTAGAATGCCCCTGGGTTCAATCTCCAGTACCACAAATAAATAAATAAATAGGGCTAGGTGTGTAGCTCAGAAGTAGAACAAACCTGGGTTCAATTCCCAGTATAAATTAAAAAAATAAAATAAAATTTATTCTAATTACAAAAAACTGGAAAGATAAATGGAAGAATCTCACAGTATCTGTATTTTGGACATAATACCTATAATTTACATTGTCTCACAATGCTAAAAAAACAATGTTTATCATACTTTTTCACTGACAAAAATTTGATTCTCAAACCTCTAAGGCATTAAATGAAATGGAACTCTTGAAAAGTTCTGTATTTGGAGAAAATAAGGTATTATTTTGGGCTTTAAGCATAGTAGTTTAAGAAGACATGATGTGTCTAAATCCAGGTAGCAACTACTTATATAATATAGGGCTCTATGTTACAGACGTCATGAACAGGTCCTCTTTCTGACAGGGCCCTGGGATTACAGTGACTCGAGCAAAAAGAGAGCTAACATGAGTTGATATCAAACTTTCACTACCTGGCTTGGGGACTGCATGAACTTTAATTGAATGTGATGGTTCACCAGAGCCCAACTTCTCTTCTATAGCTTGTGAATGAATTAGCTCATTAGATTCTTCTTTCTTTGCGCTTTTTTCTTTCTTCTTCTCTTCACTCTCTAAGGTCTCTTTGAGATCATCACCAAGTGTTTTAAGGTCACACTTTATATCCAACTTATTTATTAATGCAAAGTCACCAGCAACAGCATCCTCCACTGTGGAATCCATGGGCTCATCTAGAAATAAGAAATGAAAGCCCATCAGTTAGGTCATCTGACACAGCTGAGATAAACACAGAACTAGAATGCTCCTATTACCCACTGTAGCAGGGACTGTGTGCCCACCAAATCCATTCTCTCACCTCCCAAAGTAACAAAGCTACGTAAGAGCAGGAGAGTGAACCACCAGGCCTTCTGCAACGTTGTGACCAAGCTGACAGTGGACTATAACACAGCTGGTATGACTAATTTTGTCTCATTTGTTTTAAAGGAAAATTGTGACTGGGACTTCTACCCCCTTTCCCCTCTCCCTTGCTGGGTTAAAAAAAAAACCAGAGTGATCTTGGAAATCAAACCATGAGTAGAGTCCCAGAATTGGGGGGGGGGGGGGGGGCTGCTAGCCTACCTGGAACACCCACACTGGACCACTACATAAGGAAAAAAAACAGATTGCTATCATGGTTCACTCACAGCTGTTTAGCCTTTCACCCTGATAACTACATCACTCCTATGAATTAAATTAAGAAGCCACAACAAGTCAAATAAGCCAAATGTGAAAGCTACAGAAGACAGGCAACAATCAATTTGCAAATGGACCTCCTCAAAGCTTATCTGAGAACTAATTTTCAAAATTAGAACATGATTCCTGGACATGAAAAAAATTATATATTGACTAGCAAACAAAATCTATTTAACCTTTTAATTTATGTACCAATAATACAAATCAGAGCTGCACTGTAATTGTTTCCAATGCTCCAATCAGCACTCAGTCTCTAAAATTAAGCCTCTGGCCTTTGGTTGCCCACAGCTCTGCCAAAGCTGCTCCGGGTTGTCCTGAATCCTGGTCCACTCAGGAGCATGCATGGTAAAAAAAAATTACCTGCCTTGACTGGGTCACTGTAGGCGTCAAAATCATACTCGTGGAATGAATTAATGCGCTAGGATGGGGTGGGAAGTTCCCTGGATTAGGTATTTCCTATGGCAATTTTGAGAAAGAGCTTTGAGAACAGGCAGCATTCTCAGCTCTTAGGCTTACGTGCTAAGCACTGTATATAGGAAAATGTAGGCGAAAAAAAGGTAAAAATGTAAAAGCACTAAGAAATCTAAAAAAGCAAAATATCTACAACCAAAGTTAATTATATGCTACTAATTATCTTTTAGGAAAGTTGCTCATAATTCAAAATTTATCAAATAAAATCAATTTCAGGCAATACAACTTACTGAAGGAAAGTCTTATTCAAACATTTAAAAAAAAAATCTTTACCACACCAAGTGATTATATAATCTTGTATAAGTTGCAACTAAGTATCTGTTTTTTCAGAGATACCATTTTCTATTTACTTCATAAGCATATTACAGAATTGGATGTGCAGTCAAAACATTTGGAAAAGGAAAATTTCAATAAATTTTAAGAAATCACAGTATCTTTAAAATGATGCTCAGTTTTGGTTTTTTGGGTGTGGGTGTGTGTGTGTGTGTGGGTGTGTGTGTGTGTGTGTGTGTGTTCGGGGTGAGGCGCTACTGTCTTATGTTCCCTATAAACTTGATTTCAGGCCAGTGGTGACAGCAATAGCAGCACTAAAGACTGTGACTGTCATCACAGCAGCAGTACAGACTTTTGGTGACCCCACTCTCCTACCTAACGTAGGAGGTTCAAAAGTGGGAAACTTGAAAGGACACATCAATCTAAAGGAAACAGACCCAGTCTTATCTTACCCTCAAAATTTCCTTTGGAAATCTCCCCCTTAGCCAGAAATTTCAACATTTTTTTCAAAACTTTCTTGTGAGATTTTGATGGCTGAAACTGTAGAGGTCGGCACCTAGGACAGCAAAATAAATATTAAAGTGAACTCAGTATTTGAAGAAATAAAATCAGTTCTGGGTAGTATCTAATATCTGAGGCAAATGACATGATTGGGATTTCTGGTTAAAGGTGGGGCTTAGCGTAGCTTTTAATTTCATGCTAAATCTCACTGAAACTCTAAGGGATTTAAAAAAAAAAAAAAAAAAAAAAACACGAGCCAAAGGAAAAAGAAAAGGGGGAAAATGTTGAAAGCTTGAAAACAGAAGTACTAGTGGTAGCTGACTTAGTTGGCCAAAGTTAGTTGAATCCTACCCCAATAAAGGGAAAGTCAGTAAGATATCCAATTTTCTCTCTGTTATCACTAAAAGTCTTAGGGATTGGTGATACCTGATACTCCTGAAAATATAAGTGAAAGTGGATCAAAGTCTGTTTTCAAAGCGGTGATATTAGATTCCCTCCCCTGTGCTGCCCAGCTGACCTCCTACACACCTAGCTTTCAGGGAAAAAAAGAAAAAAGATGGGGTCTCTTACATGGCAGACATGCCACACTGCCCATAGGAATCGAGAATGAAATCTACATACTGAAATGAACTCTATCCACTGGATGTTAAGATTCCCACTCCAGCCCCAGAACACCAGCAGATTATTCTTTTTCTCTAAAATATGATCAGACCTGAAAACACTAACATCAGATTCCCCAACAGAATAACCCAGCCAGATCATCCTACCCAAAGCCCACAGAAAATAAGACCCACTTGGGTGCACAGAATTTCCAGTGGGTCACTGGAAAGTTGGAATAACCAGACTACAAAGACAGGTACCAAACAAACTAGAGAAAATAACTTGGAGGATACAGACTAGCAGGAAGAAGAGAACTTTAAAAACATTCCTCAGAGAAGCCCGTATTTCTCTTAAGCTATTAACCCATAAAGTAACAAGCTATCTCCCCATACATAAGGCAAAAAAGGCCACCAAGAAAAGGCATCTCACATAAAGCTTGATAAAAAGAAATTTTAAAGTAAGTAGAAGATTTAGAATATAAAGTTAAGAAAAATTTCCAGAAGATTCCAGGAGCTGGAAAACTGAAAAGAAAAAAATTAGAGGGCCAGTCTAAAAGGTCCAATTTCTGAATAAAGGCATTACAGAAGAAGAGAGGAAAAAAGTACAGAGGGATTATCAAATTAATTCAAGAAAATTTCCCCAAGCTAAAGGATTTATGGAAGGATTTCCCAAATAAGACAGGTCGCTCCAGGCCACATGGAAGCTGTTCTCCATGGGTGAAAACAGACACACAGCCAAACATATTGTGAAATATCAGAACACTGAAGACAAAAGCTTCCAAAGAGAAAGAACACATGCCAGACAAAGGAACAAGAATGAGAATGTCACCTGATTACTGTCTCAACAATAGTAAGGTAACAATGGAGAAAGCCCTCAAGATTCTAGAAGAAAATTACTTCCACTTACACTTCCATACCCAACACAACTATAAATTCATTTCTAGCAGTTAACACATTTCAAACATGCAAAGTCTCAAAAAAAAAAAGGTAGCTCTCCTGTACTTTCTCAGGAATTGTTGGAAGATGTTCTTCTCTAAAGTAAGGGAATAATCCAAGAGAGAAGGTAGAGGATACAGGAGACGGGGATGAACTCAGGAGCCAAAGAGCAATCCCAGGATGATAAACAGAGAGGTAGCAGTGATGCATCTGCTGTGGAGGCAACCTGTCCAGACCACAGCAGGTCAGAAGACGCCAAGGAGGTTTCAGAAAGATAAAAGTGACAGACTGTGGGGCATATTTGAGCATACTAAAAGAAAACTGACATGACCGGGAAAAGGTTTCAGAAGTAACTGGGGATAAATACACAGAAGATTATGTAGACACCACCACCAAGAACAATTAACTGAAGGAAAGCAAAAACTTGTACAAGTAATCAAAGAATACACCTCAATGCTCAGCTACAAAGAACATTCATAAAGTAGTAATTATATCCAAATTATATTCATCTGCCAGGCGTGGTGGCACACGCTTGTAATCCTAGCATTTGGGAGGCTGAGACCGGAGGATCCGGGTTCGCAGCCAGCCTCAACTACCTAGTGAGGCACTCCGCAACTTAGTGAGACCCTGTTTCTAAATAAAGAATTAAAAAAAAAAATAGGAGTGGGGGTATAACTTGGAGGTAGAATGCCCCTGGGATAGATCCCCAGTATCACAAAAAAAAAAAAAAAAAAAAAAATTCACAGCCAGAAAAGTCCATCCTCACATATACTCATATGCTGGACAGCACCGAACTTCTGCCTACCAAGAAGCTAAGTTGTAAAATTTAGTCTCCTTCCTTAATGTAAATTCTCACTGTAACTACTATAGTGAACAAAATAATCAGAAGAGTAAGCATGGGCCAGGCATGGTGGCGCACACTTTATAATCCCAGCATTTGGAATGCTGAGACTGGAAGATCCCGGGTTCGAGGCCAGCCTCAGCTACCCAGTGAGACACTCCGCAACTTAGTGAGACCCTGTTTCAAAATAAAGAATAAAAAATAGGGCTGGGGGTGTAGCTCCGAGGTAGAATGCCCTGGGTTCAATCCCCAGTAGCACACACAAAAAAAAGAGTAGCATGGAAAATGACTCCTCCACAAGATTCAGATATGGAAAGAAATTCTATAAAGAGTAACAATTGCTGGGCATGGTGGCCCACACCTATAATCCCAGTACTTGGGAGGCTGAGACAGGAGGATTGCAGGTTCACAGCCAGCCTCAGCTACTTAGTGAGTTCCTCTGCAACTTAGTGAGACCGTTTCAAAATAAAGAATAAAAAATAGGGCTGGGGGTGTAGCTCAGAGATAGAATGTCCCTGGGTTTAATCCTCAGTTGGAAGGAAGGAAGGAGGGAAGGAAGGAAGGAGGAAAGGAAGGAAAAGAGAAAGAAATTAACATTAAAAAAAGCATAAGATTTTGCTTTAAAACTATACACAATCTTCACATGATAGACTCTCTGTTTTAAAGTCTTACCTTATCGTGTACTGAGGACAGCATGTCTGATTCATGACAGGTTTATACACATATTTCCCGCTTCTAAAATTATAAGAAGTTTGTTAATGTCTTGTACACTTTGCATATATACCAAAATAGATTACCACAGGAGCACTAAATGAAGGTAGAAAATCTAATAGTATAAAAATACACAGGTTTAATCGCTCTTAATAACTTAAATAATCCTGCAAGTAGGTCTACCGAGGACTAGAACCCAGCCTTCTCTTTATATAAACATTTACATATGCGCTGCATACGTCTAAATTACATTCTCACCAGCACCTGAAATTCCTTCACCTATCACCAATACACCAGTACCAGACAGCAGTGAAAACTGCCCATGACGCTGTGGGACTGACGTCACCTTGTTGCTGTGACATCCACAGAGCGCCACAAACTGACCAGACTCTTCGCCGGTGTTCCAGATCTCAGTTTATGGCAGAACCATTCATGCAGTTGTCAAGCCAGAAACTCAAGTCATTTTAGACTATCCCCTCTTATCTACCTCTACATTCTATCAACAAGGTTACTACATCTAAAAAGCATCTTTAATGTGTCCCTCCTGTCCATCACCACCACCAAGACAATAGTGCTCATCATTCGTATCAGGACAGTGCAGTACTTTCTAGAACTTGTCTTCCTATCTCTGTGATCACACCCTCAAATACCTCTGCCATCTAAATGATCTTCCAATTCTCTTACTTAAAAATTCTTCAATGGTTCCCTCTACCTTAAAAAAAAAATCCTTACAAACACTTCAACATCTGACCTATCTTTTGAGCATCATTACTAAATTTAAAGAAAGCTGTCACATTTAAGTGGTGTGCATAATCCCATGTCTTCTGAGAATATTAGCATAGAGTACTTAATGTTTATGTTTACATAAGAAATTTTACCTAGGAGTTGCGTAAACACCATCTACATAAAAATTACCCAAAAAAGGCAACATGTAGCTCTTAGTGGAATAATTTAAAAAGACATTTTTCAAACAATATAGAAATCAAAACTGGGTAATAGGTAACAAAGAATTACTATATAAGGTATGATAAAGGTGGACAGATTCAAAAGGGAAAAAAAAAATTCCTTTTCTCCTAGACATACATAGCTGTAATAATTTACTACCTGTAATAATTTACAGATGTAATTTGCTGTCAAGTATTTTGGGAGTGGAGAGGAAGGGGAGCAATGAAAAGCAATGAATAATATTGGCAGAACTCTAATAACTATTGAAGTTTAGGGACGGATATATAAGGTTCGTTACAATGTACTCTCTTGTGTGTATATTTGAAATTTTCTAATAAAGATTTTTAAAAGAGAACAAAATCACTATACAAAAGAATAAACATTTTTTAAGTATCTTGCCAACGCAAGAAAACACTTTAAAGGTGAACCCTATCAATTATAAAAGTATCTGAAAAGAAGCAGAAGGATTCTTTATAGCAGAAAGAGCTTTACCTTCGCCATCCTCGGTCTATAAGATCTTGATAGTCCTGTACTGTCATAGAATGTGCCCACATGCCTGAAAAAAAAACGGAGCATGTTAATTACAGCATGTCAAACTTTCTATTTTAAAATTCAAGCCAAGCCGGCCGTGGCGGCGCACGCTTGTAATCCCAGCATTCGGGAGGCTGAGACCGGAGGATCCAGGTTCGCGGCCAGCCTCAGCTACCTAGTGAGGCACTCCACAACTTAGTGAGACTCGGTTTCAAAATAAAGAATAAAAAATAGGGCTGGGGGTGTAGCTTGGAGGTAAAATGCCACTGAGTTCAATCCCCAGTACTGCAAAAAAAAAAAAAAAATTCAAGCCAAGCATGGTGGCACATGCCTGTAATCCTAGTACTTGGGAGGGTGCAACAGCAGGAAGATAGCAGGTTTGAGGTCAGTGGGTATAGCTCAGAGGTAGAATGTCCCTGGGTTCAATCTCCAGTACAAATATCATAAAATAAAATAAAAATTCAAGTCCAGTGTGGTGGTGCATGCTTGTAATCCCAGTACTTGGGAGGCTGAGACTGGAAGATCCAGGTTCATAGCCAGCCTTAGCTACTTAGTGAGGCCCTCTGCAACTTAGTGAGACCCTGTTTCAAAATGAATAAAAAAATAGGGCTGGGGGTGTAGCTTGGAGGTAGAATGCCCCTGGGTTCAATCCCCAATACTACAAAAAAAAAAAAAATTCAAAGTGTCATTTTTAAAAATGGATATTTAAGCTAAAATTCTATAATACACTGGAGAAAACATTTGCACATTTCATACTCGTGAGTTTGACGTAATATAATGAAATGAAAATAAGACATATTATTTTGGTACTGGGCATTGAACCCCAGGGGCATTCTACCTCCGAGCTACACCCCTGGCTCTTTTTTTTATTTTGAAACAAGGTCTAAGTTGCTGAGGGTCTTACTAAATTGCTGAGGCTTGCCTAACCTGCAATCCTCCTGTCTCAAACGCCCAAGTACTGGGACTACAGGTGTGCACCACCTGGCTCAACTAAGACATATTTTAATTAGAAAATTAAATATGTCAAATGATCACATTTAATTGGGTATTAGTCAACAGTCTCTAAGACATCATAGGTATTATAGTCACAATGCAAAAATTCTGAAAAACGAGAAGGCTGGAACTGCTTCCACTCTGAAACAAGCAGTGTGAATTCCGTGTGCTTCTCTGGGCCTTGTCCCTCTCAAAACTGTAATCATGTCGCATATGCCGTTTGCATCCTGGTTTTTTCCATTTCGCCCTCCATTTAAATGCTGTGTGCATTTTTCCACTTAGCTGGTCTTCATAATCACCACTTCTAATGATGGCATAACTGTCTACTTAAGACCGCAGCCCACAAGCATCACCTAATAAACGCGTTCAATGAATAAAAAAGCAAACGGACACGCCATAGTAGAAATCATTCCCTACTGACACAGTCCTTCAGGATGGAAAAACACCTCAATTCCTATTTTCCTGGTTACCCCGTTTTCCACAAAGCTGGATTCTTCTATTAAAATAACAGATTCCACCTTCCCTATGTGCCCCCTGCATGACACCGCAGGAAATAAACACGATGCTTTGTTTACAAACAACTCTCCCCGCCCCCCCCCCATAACTCCTGAGTCATGATGAAAACACAAGACAGTGGGCTGACTTTTCTATTGCCGTCGAGGTGGGTGGAGAAATGACAGGAGTCCCTGGTTTTAAAAAACAAAATTGTCCAACAACCAGGACAGCCAGGCCCCTCGGGGGGTGGGGGGGGGGCAGCGAGAGGATGACAGTTCTGCGTGCGTTCTTCCCGAGACACCTCCTCCAGCTCCCTGCACCGGTGCGCGCACCCCTCCCTCTCCACGCCGCACCGGCCCCCGGCCGCCCTGCACCCCGCGTTTTGCACGGTCGCCCGGGCCGCGCTGCACTGATGGGCGGCCGTGGCCCGGCGAAGGCGAGCCGGTCGGCACCTCGGACTCCGAGCACCTGTGGAGGTTTTCCGACGCTTCCCCGCCGAGGCCCGTCCTCGCTGACAGCCGCGGCCTCCGACGCCGCCCCGGCCTCGGTGGGGCCGCGTAGACCCCTGGCCTCGGCGCCTGGCCACTGGCGCCCGCCGGCCGGCTCACCGTGGGAGCGACTGCCGGCCTCGTTCTTGCAATAGCCGCAGCGGTAGAAGTCCTCGCCCTCGAAGTACTCCACGACGCTGGGCGACAGCGCGTTGCAGGACGCCATGGTCTCAGCCCCGCCAGCGCTCCGCCGCCGCCGCGCCACCCCACAATGCAGCGCGCCGTCCGGGCGCCCCCGAGGCTCTCGCGAAGCCGCTCGGGCGCCCGCCGCCCCGCCGACCCCGGCGCCGCCCGCCGCTGACGCCGCCCGCGCCATCTTGAGTGCGGGCAGCCCTCCGCGACTGCCATCCCTTCTGGGTGGCGAGGGGTGGCCGGCGGCCGCGAGGGTGCGGCGGAAAGACGCAGCGGTGCGGGAAGCCGGCCGGGGAGGGTCGAGGGGGCCAGGGAAATGTCCGCCCGGGTTCCCCGCAGGGCCGGCCGGAGCGCGGCGGGCGTTGGGCGCGAGGCCCCGCGTCGGACACTCACCGCAGGACGCCTTGCCCTCGATGGAGTCGCAGTAGCCACAGTGGTAGCCGGTCTTCAGGCCCTTGTACTCGACCACCGAGGCCATGGCGGCCGCCAGCGGCCCGGCGGGCCGGCCACGCCTCTCGGCGCCCGCGCCGGGCTCGGTGGATCGCCGGCGCCCGCGAGCCGCGGGGAGAGCGCGGCCGGCGCGGGGTCCCAGCGTCGCGGCCTCCGGGAGGCCCGGCCTCCCCGAGCCCCGCGTCCGGGCCAGCCCTCTGCACGCTCGGTCCACCTGCGCTGGCCGCAGCTGCGCGTGGTCGGCCCCTTTCACAGATTCGGAAACCGGGGCTCTCGGGTGGTGATTGCCCCAATCATTTCCTCCAGGTGTCAGGTTGAAAATTCCCCTCGGGGGCCGCCCGTGGCCCCCGCGTAGGTAACCAGCCGCAGCTGCTTGCAGACCGGCGGGCATAAGTCCTGGTAAATGGCAGGTACAGAAGCTGGCATCCCACGAGTGGTGAGGGTTCTCCAAGAGCACTTAAGGCTTTTAAAGGAAACAGCTGTCAGCTAGAGCCACCTGTCTTATACAGCCACTGTAAACCCAAAGCCACATGTAAGTTTTAAGGAGAAGCTGGAAGTCTAGGTTTTTTAATATAAGAAGTAGCCGGGTGTGGTGGCGCACGCTTGTAATCCCAGCATTCGGGAGGCTGAGACTGGAGGATCCGGGTTCGCGGCCAGCCTCAGCTACCTAGTGAGGCACTCTGCAACTTAGTGAGACTCGGTTTCAAAATAAAGAATAAAAAAAAAAAAAAAATAGGGCTGGGGGTATATCTTGGAGGTAGAATGCCCCTGAGTTCAATCCCCAGTACCGCAAAAAAATAAAATATATAAGAAGGTTTTAATATTACTTAAAAAAATTTTTTTCTAACTCTACAGGCTGAATTCAGCCCATGGGACCTCTGATTTGCAACCACTACTTTAAAAAAGAGGATGTCTAGCCAGGCGTGGTGGCACATGCTTGTAATCCCAGCAATTGGGAGGCTGAGACGGAGGATCCGGGTTCACAGCCAGCCTCAGCTGCTTAGTGAGGCCCTCGGCAACTTAGTGAGACCCTGTTTCCAAATAAAGAATTTTTAAAAATAGGCCTGGGGCTGTAGCTCGGAGGTAGAATGCCTTCAGGTTCCATCCCCAATACCTTATTTTAAAAAAAAAAAAAAAAAAAAAAAAAAAAAAGGATGTCTTAGGGAATAAATCTCAGGCAAATTGCAAAAATCAGTACCACTTCTAACAAGGTAATACTTCTTAAATCCTTCCCTCTGGACTCACTGTTTTCCCTGTCAACAATAAAGCTGATTCTTTCTTGTAATGTTTTAGAAAATGAAATAATGTCCGACTCGGGGGCACACGCCTTTAATCCCAGTACTTGGGAGGCTGAGACAGGAGGATCACAGGTTGGAAGCCAGCTCAGCAACTTAGATCCTGTTTCAAACTAAAAATAAAAAAAAAAAAAAAAATAGGGCTGGGGATGTAGCTCAGAGGTAGAACACTCCTGGGTTCAAATCCCCAGTACAAAAAAGAAAAAAAAGAAAGAAAGAAATACTGAAACACAGAAGAACAGAAGCAAACTTTTGAGGTCAGTTTCAACATTCCAGAGTCTGCTATGTTAGAGATGTGCCGTTTGTCCATGGCCCGGTGGCTTCTACTGAAAACATCATTTGTTCCCCACACAACTAAATGGCCAGGTGTCTGCAGGGGGGTCTTAAGGCCCCTCTAGGTTTCTCCAGGTCCTCTAACTCATTAGTTGTGAAAACTCGTGTTCCAACTCACTACCCCGTTCTCATGAAAGGATCCATGGGTTTTGTTCTTTATGGCAGCTGTGTCTATTCACAGGCCTTTGCTGGACAGGCTCTCCTTTTGAATGAAAGCCAGGGGCCTGTGGAATGAAACAAAAAGGGGGCAGAATGCCATGCTTCTGGATAGAGGGCAGGAGGCCAGGAGGTTTTTTGGCCTTATAGTCTCCCAATGCAAGGCTTCACTTTTCTTGATTTCTGTTTATGTTCAACCATGGTCCCAAAATAATGAACCATGGTCCCAAAATTCTAAAATAATTGCTGAGTTTTAAATTGCATGCTGTTCTCAGTAACCTGGTCAAGTTTCCTACCTTCTCACTCTGCCCCGCATGGCACGTGACTGCAGCAGACCCATGCTGTGTATGCCACATGCCTGTTCGCTACTTTACTAGCCATCTCAGTTACAGCATTAACTGTCAGGGTCTACAAAGCTTGTGTTCAAGCAACCCTCATTTTAATTTAACAGCCTCCAAAGCAAAAGACTAGTGATACTGGCAATTCGGCTATGCCAAAGATAAACAAAAACTGCTTAAGGTGAAAGTTCTTGACTTAATTAGAAATGTTTTACTCAAGTTGCTAGAGACTGCATTCAGAATCTTTTATTACAATATATTTTATAACTGTCCTATTTTATTATTGTTGTTGTTACTCTCTTACTGTGTATTTTTTTTTTAATTTTTTTTATTTTTATTTTTTTTTGTGGTACTGGGGATTGAACTCAGGGGCATTCTACCTCCGAGCTATACCCCCAGCCCTATTTTTTATTCTTTATTTTGAAACCGGGTCTCACTAAGTTGTGGAGTGCCTCACAAGGTAGCTGAGGCTGGCCTCGAACCCGGATCCTCCGGTCTCAGCCTCCCGAATGCTGGGATTACAAGCGTGCGCCACCACGCCCGGCTTACTGTGTCTTTATAAATTAAACTAGATCATAGGCATGTATGTATAGGAAAAAAAAGTATAGTGTTTAGCATCTGTAGTTTCAAGCATCCACTGGGGATCTTTTCTTTTTTTTTTTTTTTTTTTTTGCGGTACTGAGGATTGAACTCAGGGGCATTCTATCTCCGAGCTATACCCCCAGCCCTATTTTTTATTCTTTATTTTGAAACAGGGTCGCACTAAGTTGTGGAGTGCCTCACTAGGTAGCTGAGGCTGGCCTCGAACCCAGATCCTCCAGTCTCAGCCTCCCAAATGCTAGGATTACAAGTGTGCACCACCACGCCCGGCTTCACTGGGGATCTTTAAATGCATTCCCTCCAGATAAGGGGGTACTACTGTATTCCCGTCTCACTGCTGTCCCTTTGAAATCTCACCCTTATGCCCAAACCAGTCTCAAGCAGGGCACTCTAGAATATGCCAGTCTTTTTTTTTTTTTTTTTTGGTACTGGGGATTGAACTCAGGGGCATTCTACCTCTGAGCTATATCCCCAGCCCTATTTTTTATTCTATATTTTTGAAACAGGGTCTCACTAAGTTGCAGAGTGCCTCCCTAGGTAGCTGAGGCTGGCCCCCAACCTGGATCCGCTGGTCTCAGCCTCTCAAATTCTGGGATTACAAGTGTGTGTCACCACGCCCGGCTTAGAATATACCAGTCTTGAATGACAATAACCAGAATGTCCAAAGCCGTAGGCATGTGTGTTAATTCACTTAATCCTTACAGCAGCTTTACAAGA
>PVLC010024229.1:0-24867 GCA_004027655.1 Graphiurus murinus
GCAGGGAAGGGAAGGGAAGGGAAAGGAAGGGAAGGGAAGGGAAAGGAAAGGAAAGGAAAGGAAGGGAAGGGAAAGGAAGAGATACTGTATATGTATTTAATAAAAATGTTTTCTCACTGACTTGACTGGCTTGGGAAGCAGAAAGAAGGGAAGGAGACGGAGGAAGATAGAAAGAAAAAAGAGAAGAGCAAAGTCAATTGTTTGATAGAAATGGTTTTCCTATCTCACACTGTAGAATTTTATAATTGAATAGGTAATGAGTGACTAAAAAGAGAAGAGCCAAGCTAACTCAGGATGGCAGTAATGTCACAAGAAGGACCAGCACTCTAAATTATATTAACAATCTCATTTCAAATAAGGTATATCCTAACCATTTACATTTAAACAATGCTGCAATTAAACAATACTGACAAGACTGCATTCCTAAATTGAGTGTTTTATTTGACTATATATTAACAGGTGTTCAATATTGAGAAAAACCTGGCTTCTTTGTCAATTACTTAAAAGAAAGCTCTGCTCAGTACATGTAAATGTGTTCTTTAAAATACTCAAAAGCGAATAGTTCTTCTTTAATCTGACTCATACAATTAGATGTAGTTTTATCAGATGTGTGTTATATCCAATAAGAAGCAATAAAAAATAATGAAAATGACTGGAGACTTTCTTCAATTTACCTCTATATTCCAGATTTTCAGCCATCCATCAAGATCTCCTGTGGTAAGGTATCGATTCAGCTTATCAGTAGACATAATAATGGATCCAGCTCCACTATGAGCCAAAAATTCAGACAGAAGTTTTTTCTTAAATGTGTCCCAGAATCTGACATAACCAGACCCGCCACATGACACCAGATTAGCACCTCCTGTGAGTGAGGGAAACCTAAGTAAGAAACTGTAACAAGTAATACCAGAAACACCTCCTTCAGGTGTCTCACCCTGGGTACAGTAGTTGATACCAGAGGTGAGGAGCACCGAGATCAGCACCCAGAGACACTTTCAACCTCTAAAATATAAAGTGGAAATAAACTGGTAATGAGGTCAGTGGTTTGAATTAAGTAGTAAATGAAATAGGATATGTAAGATATTCCATTAAATTTAGTTTCCTTTATTCGTTGTTCTGTGTTATTTTCATTTTTAATATTTGATAGAGTTAATTTGCTTCTTCGAATAAACTTACTAACTTCAATATTATGATAATATGCTGACTGATAAAATTTATCTTCCCTAATAATCCATTGAACATATATGCCAAAGAAGTGAAAGTCCTTCAAAAACACGTGTGTGGTGACAATAGCATAGCTATTGACGTCTCTGTTTAGCATCATGCTTAGAATTCTGTTTATGAGCTTGTTTTTAAACTTTTCATTAGAAATTTATTATAAGCTTTTATGGAACACTTTTTGTTAAACAGACCTAGAACTTTTCCATTTTTCACTTTCCATTTTTATATGCTTTATAGAAGCACTTTACCTAAATTATTCTTCTGTGGCAAAGTTCCTAATATTTGATAAATCTGTAGATGACTTCCAATTTGCTTCACAAGTGTACTGGTAATTAACAATCAGATCTGTGTAAGGTAGTGATAATGGCACACAGTCACTTCAGTGGAAACAATTTGGGAATACTGATAACATTAAGAAGAATTAATGTTGAGGAAATGAGAGTAATTTTAGGATAATAGTTCATACTGTGGGTGTAAGTGAGTTCTGGAAAATAGAAAATTTTATGATGTGTTTCAAGTCCATTTTAAGTATCCCATAATGTTTCTAAAACTAACAGTGTTATACCTTCAGTGACAGTGAAAAGTTTTGTTTTGTTTTTATATCATAAAGTTTTTACCATTTGTAAATTAAATATGGAAAAGTAACCAAGGAAAGCTTGGTTCAGATATGTTTATTTCGTTTTCAAATATGCAACTCATATGTCTAGATAGCTAATGCTTAAAACTAAACTTCTAAAATTCAATTCATGATTTACATGAAAGTTCAAAGATTATGCATTATTTTCAGAAGCAGATTTTTATTTTGAGATGATGCAGGCTTTGTGAACACCATGCTAATGTAGACTTTGAAAATAGAGGTGAAATTTGACAAATCGTTATTTCACCCATATAATATTTATATTTCAAATAACTATAGTAAGTCATATGGCCACATCAATGTTAACATACATCCTGGTAGATTAAACCAGAATTCTGACTTATTCTGGAAAGTTTATAAACTATTAAAGATACTCAGAATGCACACACAAAAAAAGAAAAAGGAAACACACACACACACACACACACACACACACACACACACACACACTTCAAGACAGAGAACAAGTAATTCTTGTCCTGGGATCAGCAGTTATTTCAAATTTTGCCCCAGCTCCCAATCTCTAAGCTGCTTCCTATTTCCTCCCATCCCATTTCAGTTCCATGTCCCTGTATAGTCAGTTTCAAATTCTGTTTTTCTGCTATATGTGGATCTGAGCTTAAATGCATATATTTAGAGCACATATCTAGTTGTGCTCCCTACCCTACTATAGCATCTCTGTCATGGCTAGGATACCAATTTCCATTGTCACCCATAGCAAATAGTTTGTCAGGATTTTCCTCACTCTGATCCTGACATCTACAGCATTGCATGAATCAGTAGTCAGATCTAGTCTAGCTCCTGCTCCTATACCTTTCCTGCTCAGCCTTAACCTCCTTTCCAAGACCTGTGGCCTCCCATGACTCAGGGCTGACTCATTGGCTACATGGAGTCAAATACTACAAGACCTAGGCAGAAATAGATTGAACTTTCTTTATTGCTCCCTGTCCTAACTATAGGAAAAATACGAACATATATTTTACCTTTTGCTGCATTGTGTTTTCTTGCCTCAAGGAAGCAAAGCCTCATAACAGCATTATTACCCTCAGTGTCAATCTCCAAGGTGTGGGCTGCCAGGGCAGCCTGGTCTGCCTTGGGACAGGTGGAGCAGCTCCTCTCAGCACTGAGAAGATTGTCATGTTCTGTATCTGTAATGAACACAAGTTCAGGTGTCTTAATGAAGTGAAACATCTGCTGTTAAAACTAATACATATGCAAACAACAGGTCCATTTCCCCCACTGTCTCTGATGACTCCACGGAGCCTCTCAACAGACACACAGTCAACACCCAACAAGTCTCCTGTTACTCGCTTCCTTGACCCCAACTTGAATGATTGTTTGATTTAATCTTTGTTCTGCATATTTCATACACACATACTCTGCTCTCCATTGACATGAATTAATAGGGACTTCATATTATACTCACTAATAGCATCTCAGAGATTCTGATATGTTCAAGATAAATGTGTTTTTAATATCATGGTATTTCCAGCTTATTAATCATTAATAATAATCTTGTAAATATTACAATGAACACAAAATTATTCAATGACTATTTACATATATAAATGATTATTTTTAGCAATGTTATTTGTTAACGAGTTACCCTAGAAAAGACATTCCTAATGGTACTTTAATTATCTACTGATACTACCTCCAGGCCACACGAATAAAAACTAAGAATATTCATCTTGGAATCTATGAATAGTTTGCACATAGTTATGAAAAATCCATACAGAATGATCCTCAAATTTTCAAAGCAAGAAAACTGCAGCTATGTCTTTTGTGTCTTTTAGAAATTTAGTATTATTTACTCTCTTATTTGTTAATCTGAGCATTTCATGGTAGCCACAATTTTGTTGCTACAAGAATAAGATGGTATTCTCTTGAAAGCTAAGATAAAGAGGCAGAATTGCACCCTTTTCTTGGAAGGTTCAGATGATCTCTTACGGTTAGCTCTTTGTAAATATGGCAGGTTCCAGCCTTGTGTCTGCAGCCAAGTAATCCTCAGCCTCTTAAATTGGTTTTCTAACTCTCAATAAATCACTTCCCCAGCTTTTCTCAAACAACCACATCTGATGGCCAGTTCTTTCCTAAGGTTTAATTCATTCTCTGTGAGTTTATCCAATTGAGACAGCAGAACCTGACTTGGTCATGAGGAATGACATATTCATTACCCAAATAAATTAGTCTAAGGGAAAACCTTTAGTATCTAAGAAAACTAAAATAAAATGTAAAAGGCAAATGTCAAGACATTTTGCTTAAGTCTAAAATATTCATGTGCTCTGCTAAACTCCTATAAAATACAATATACTCCTGTCTAATGCTCCTCATGGGTTTTTAAAACAAGGAATAATTTAAGATTTCCGGTGGCATAATATTTAATGCAATCTCCAGATTGAGTCTGGATAGCCAATCAAGTGAACACAGTTCCCATTTTCCTACCAAGAGGTACCCAAGGTTCACTCAAAGGCAATTTGGCAAGGTCTATTGGCAAAAACTAAACTCAATAAAAATGAAAAACCTACTCCCTACTGTCAGTAATAAAGAAATGCTGATGTAGCATAAAGAGAAGAAACCACATGCCATGAAGAATTTGCTAAGCCAAGTAAGTCTCAAGGTCCTTTTCAGCCACATTGACAAGATAGCAATATCACTAATCCTTTGTGCTTATAGCCAATCATCTATAATTTAAGAATGAGCTGCATCAGATACATGCATAAACAACCAGGCATACCATGGTCTGACTCAGCCACATTATTTTAGTTTCAAACTTGTACTCACTTGATTTCGATCTCGGTAGCCTCTGGTAATCAGGGTGAAGTACATGGTGAGCATTTTCTGTGCTATTATTCCACAGAACAATTTCTCCATCATAACTGCCTACATGAGCAGGATAAAGAGCACAAATTGCCAGAAGATTAAATGGAAATGCATGCAATCATAATTAGAATTCATTATCAAAGTACCTCACATAGAATCTGATACATAGCAGGCATCCTATCTATAATTTTGGAGACATGAATAGTAAAAACTAACATTTTTTATTAACTTTAGATTTACAATCCTCACAGAATAACCTGTGCAGTGAGTAGGTAGCAATTGTTGTTATCTCCTTTTATTTTAGGGTAATAATGCATTCAGAATGAAGGCTTTGCAGTTAAACAATTGGAGTTTCAGTCAAAGTTGTGCCAGTTATTAGTTGTGTAACCCTGCGCATATTTTACTCTACTTGCCACAATTCCTCATCTACAAAACTGGGTTAATAATTATATTTCTCTTATTGGGTTGGTATGAAGAATGAAAAGATTTAGAATGGTGCTTAGCATATCATAAGTGCTGAAAAGTATTAATTATCATCATACTTTTTATTATTAAGAACAAGTAAATCAAGTCCTCCTAGATTTCTGTTCCTCATACTCTGTGTATTTTGTCATCTTTCCTTGCTTCCTATATTCTTTATTAGATATTGTTTTCTCCAAATATAAGTTCTGCAGAAAGCATTTTACTACCGCTCTTCACAGAGAACAGAGAAAAATCCAAAAAGTGAGGGTAAGTTGACCAAAGCTGTCCTGTGCAAGAAAAACACAGCGATGCCCAGATGACTGGACTCAGTGGCTCAGGAAGGACAGTGGTTGCCACTGAGCAGGAGTGTCAATGCCAAATAAGTAGAAGATACATATGGTGACTTTCTTGGGATTTGGAGAGAGTAGAGATAAATGCATACTAATCTCTGTACTTCCCTGCAAATGGCAGCTTGTATAACTCAGTAGTTGTCTAAGCAGGATGAATTTCTGCTATCTGTGACATATCCACCTTCTCCCATGATTTCAAAATGCTTGATTTACAAAGTGCTTGATCAAACATTCTCACATAAGATTGATGAAATGAGCTGGAATGATGAGATTATACAATGATATTTTATATGCTTTCACAGTAACAATGATACAGCTTTGTAGTCCACTGTTTCTATCACAATTCAGAATATCTATCATCCTACCCAAAGGGAAGGACTTCAGTTGCTATAAAGTGAATTCAACTACAAAATAGGTCTTACTAGAGGGCAATCAGGTAAGTCCTAAAAAGTCACGGAACCTTAAATCTAGATAGATCAGTAAACCTCATATCATAACACTTCTGTAAGTTTTCATTACTCTTAAATGATGACAGTTTTGATTCTATAAAAAAATTAGGCTATCAAAACATAGATTTCAAAATTTCATGGTGCAATCTGTCTATATAAATTGCTTTTTTGGCCCAAAATAACACAACAATTTTATAGTCTTTAATATATCACATTGAAGTATGCCCATGGGATAATTTTAAGAGTTTGAATTTTATTTGTAGACATTTTTGTGAGGACAGTCTTTAGCTAACATCAGCTGAACTAAATTATACCAAAGAATTAATATGTTCCCATTACAAAATATCGATTGACACCAGGTGTGATTTGTACTGAACAATCTTAATGCTACTCTTAGACAATAGAAAATAAAAGCTAAGCCAGGTACAGCAGTGGATGCCTATAATCCCAGTACTTGGAAGGCTGAGACAGGAGGATCACAGGTTAGAGGCTAGTCTAAGCAACTTAATGAGGCCCTCAGCAACTTAGCAAGACTCTGTTTCAAAATTCTAAAAGGGGAGGAGGCTGGGAGTATATCTCAGAGACAGAACATCTCTAGGTTCAATCCGCAATACCCAAAAATAAATAAAATAAAATGAAAGCTAATAATTTTTAATGAACGCATTATGCTCCAAGCACTATGTTAAGCCCATATACAGTTAATCTGTACTTTCAAACTAAAACACAGATATATTTTTACTAACCAGAGAAAATCATGACTAAAAATTGTCCAAACTACATTTTTATATATATACAAATATGCCACAATGAAACCCACCATTCTGTATAAATAATATGCACTATTAAATTAAAAAAATTAAAGCAATACATAAATAAAGTGTTACATGTATGTTTATAGCCTCACAATTCACAATAGCCAAATTATGGAACAAAACTAAGTGTCTGACAAAAGATGAACAGATAAACTGGTATATATACACAATAGATTTCTACTCAGCCACCAAGAATAACAAAATTATATCATTTGCCGGAAATTGGACGGAACTAAAGAATATTATGCAAAGTGAGATCGGCCAATCTCATAAAGTCAAGAGTTTAATTTTTGTTCTCATATGTGAAAGCTAAAGAGAAACTTGGAAATACAAAGGACTTCAGTTAAATGAGGTGAGAGATCAGAAGAATTGTGGAAGGGGATTGAGGGAGGGGGGTGGGGAGAGGAAAAAGGAGGCTTGAGGAAGGGAACAGTTCAAATAAGTTGTATCCATATAAGAAGGCATCATTACCAATCTCACTAACATGTTCAAGAGATAAGGGGCAGGGGAGGGGCGTGGGATCCAGACAGAAATACACCAGATACTCTGCCTTGTATGACTGTATCACTCTGAACCTCACTATGATGTATAATTACAATGTACTAATAAAAGTAAACTTTAAAAATAAAATTTAAATAACTCCCACAATATCATACTTTGGCAAGTGGCAGAATCAGAGTGTGAATCCAGAGGTACAGTCATAGGAGCAATAGCTTTTGTCACTACTGCAGTTGCCTTGAAATAAGGACCAAAAAGATCTTTAAATGGAAGGACTTCTTCAGTAAATCTACTTACTTAGAAGTTTTTTAAAAAGTGAGAAAATGTGTGTATATAGTACATTTTTGTAATCCATTTATCTGGACACCGAGGCTGGTTCTATAGTTTGTCTATTTTGAGTTGTGCTGCTATAAACATAGATATGCATATATCACTATAGTATTCTAACTTCAGTTCATTTGGAAAGATACCCTGGAGTGGTACAGCTCGGTCATGTGGTGGTTCCATTCCTAATCTTCTAAGGAACCTCCACGCTGATCTCCATAGCAGCTGTACTAATTTACACTGAGGTGGGGTTTCTATTTCCCCACATCTGACCCAGCATTTGTTATAATGCACCAATGAAAGTATAAAAATGAAATAATTGTCAACGAAAAGAAAAAAAAGTAAGCCAAAAGAAACCAAATCATCTCTAATCGATTGTTAAATGTACCTGTGGCCAGAGTTTGTGGAGGTAAAAATGCAGCACACAAGATGTCCTCATGGTGTTGTACTCCGCCTTTCCATTCATCAGGCTGGAGGTGAAACTGATTGAAGTTCTGGGGCCGAAACACAGTAATAGCTCTAATAAAAATAAAAAAGACATCAAGTTTAGCTGTTAATCTAAAATTGATACAGATATTGAATAGCTATTATCCACTTGAATGTTGTGATTTGAGAAGTCTAAAAGTCTATGCTGGGATTTGGGGTACAGCTCAGTGAAATAGTGCTTACCTAGCAGGGCACAAGGCCCTGCATTTGATCCCCAGCACCAAAAAATAAAGTAAATAAATAAAACACTATGGTGTCCCAAATTGTATCAGCTCTTGTCATCCATAATATTGAGCTGGTCACTTCTTACGGAATGTCCCCTAAAGTTTCATATGTTGAAGTCTTGCTCGCCAGTGCAGCAATGTTCAGAGTTGGGGTTTAGGAGATGACCGGCTCACAAGGGCACTAACTTCACAGTGGATTAATGCATTTGATCCTTTAATCATTGGAATCAACTACTAGAAGGTGGTAGAAACTATAGGCAGGTGGGGCATGTTGGAGGAAGTAGATTGCTGGGGCATGGCCTTGGGGACCATGTCTTGTTCCTTGTGTGTGTCTCTCTCCCTCTCTCTGCTTTCTGGCTCCCATGAACTGAAGAGAAGTGCTCCTCCACCACGTTGTCCTACCTCACCTCAGGCCCACAGCACTGGAGCCAGCTGACTGTGGACTGAATCCTCTGAAATTGTGAGCCCAAACCAACCTTTCTGTTATCACAGCCACCCAAAGATGACTAATGCACCACTGAGGTTTTTTTGTTTTGTTTTGTTTTGTTTTGTTGTGTGGTACTGGGGATCGAACTCAGGGGCATTCTACCTCTGAGCTACACCCCCAGCCCTATTTTTTATTCTTTATTTTGAGACAGGGTCTCACTAAGTTGCAGAGGGCCTCACTAAGTACCTGAGGCTAGCTGCGAACCCGGATCCTCCAGTCTCAGCCTCCCAAGTGCTGGGATTACAAGCGTGCACCACCATGCCTGGCTCCCACCACTGAGCTTTCTTTTGGGTTGTCACACTAAATTCTCTGGTAAATTGTGAATACTTAATGTCTGAAAGTCAATTACCCTTTCACAACCATCAGCAACAAGCATGTATCTATTTATCATAGTAACTCTCCATTACCAAGACCCTAAAGCAAAGTTTTCCCCTGTGGGTACTATGAAATTACTTAAGAGTTTTATGGCAATAATAACAAAAAGCAGAGTGGGTCAATGAACAAATACTGTTTGGTAGTTAAATAAAATCAATAAGATTTCTTTCATCCAAGCTTCTCAGGACATTTAACATGTTAATATTCCCTGTTCCATACAAATGACTCTTAAATTGGTCTTCAACTTCTACCAGTGTTGAGTAGTTTCTATTTGCTGGCTAACTGTTACCTATGATGCTTCCATCAGCAGCAGATCTTAATACATCAAAAATCAAACTTTGCCATTTTCCCTCCATACCAGGCCTTCATCTTGAATTACCAAATTGATTCACAGACCAGTATTCCAACACCTTGAACATTATTCTCTTCTCCAGTCAAATAAAATACTTAGACTTTACCTTTGCCATGTTACATATCCATTCCTCTTAAGAATGTGAACAGCCAGTGATAGCTTTCCAATTCAGTGTTCACTAGCCCATAATTAAACAACTGTAACAGCCTCCTAACCAACTTCTCTGCCTCTAGTCTACCCTCTTCTGGTATATTCTTTGTCCTGCTACTAGATCAATCATTCTACTCTGGGTCTCTTGATATCCATTCATTCTATAAGAATTTCTTGCATCTATATGGAAGTGCCTGCTTCTGATGCTACAGGTATCAAGTGATGAGCACAGAATGACTAAAGTGCAAAGTGAAATGTGATGTATGTTATGAAAGTGCTCATCATCTGCCATGAGAACACCAGAGTAGAAACCACAGAGGGCCTCGCTGAGGGCTGATATCTAAAATAGGCCATAAAAGGATGGGTAGGACTTGAAAGAGGAAACAGCATGACAGAAATGACTAATGCCTCTTTTTTTTTTTTTTTTTTTTTTTTTTTTTTTTGCAGTACTGGGGATTGAACTCAGAGGCATTCTACTTCCGAGCTATACCCCCAGTCCTATTTTTTATTCTTTTATTTTGAAACAGGGTCTCACTAAGTTGTGGAATGCCTCACTAGATAGCTGAGGCTTGTCTCGAACCTGGATCCTTTGGTCTCAGCCTCCCAAATGCTGGGATTACAAGTGTGTGCCACCACGTGACTCTCCTGGGGAACGGCTGCAGCCACCACGGGGCCGCAGTGGTGCCATTTTGCCTAACAGAGTGGGGACTTCTGGCACTGCGACCTCCAGAGACCTCCAGCAATGAAGCCAATGACTTCTGCAGAAAAGCAGTGAAAAACTCAACAAAAAAAACTAAAATTGAAGCTGGGCGTGGTGGCGCACGCTTGTAATCCCAGCATTCAGGAGGCTGAGACTGGAGGATCCGGGTTCCCGGCCAGCCTCAGCTACCTAGTGAGGCACTTCGCAACTTAGTGAGACTCGGTTTCAAAATAAAGAATAAAAAATAGGGCTGGCGTATAGGTCGGAGGTAGAATGCCCCTGAGTTCAATCCCCAGTACCACAAAAAAAAAAAAAAACTAAAATTGAAAAGGGACAGAATCAGAACTAAAAAAAAAAAAAAAAGAACAGAGGATTGTATTTATTTCTTTTTTCTTCTTTGTGTTTTAAGTATTTTCTCTAGTGTCAGCTTGATATTCATGAATTATTTTAACTTCTACTTGTCTTGGAAGGTTTTTATTTCTCTATCATTTTTGAATTATGTTTTTGCTGAATATAGCTGTCTTGGTTGGAAGTTGTTTTCTCTCATAATTAGAAAGTTCTTCCTGGCTTTCATGCGTTGGGTTGGGAAGTCAGGAATGATTATTATTATTTTGCCTCTGTTACCTATTATTTTGTCCTTGATACATTGAAGATTCTTTCCTTGGCCTCTATGCTAGTCATTTTGATTATTATGTGACATGGAGAAGTTTTTTCTTTGATCCTGTCTTGTTGATGTTCTATATGCCTCCTGTACATGGATGTACAACTCTTTTTCTATGTTTGAGAATTCTCTGATATTATTTCTCTGAAGAGATTTCTAATGTCCTTGATTTGTGCTCTAGACCTTCCTTAATGCCTATTATCCATAAGTTAGGTCATTTCATATTATCTCATATTTCTTAGATGTTCTGGTCATATTGTCATATTGTCTTCTTGATATTGTTGACTATGTATTCTGTTTTGAATGAGCTGTATTCCCAGAGTGAGACTTTATTTTCCATGTGGTCTATTCTGCCAAAGGTGGTTTTTGTTGAGGTTTTAATTCATTTATTGTTTCCTTCATTTTTCTCTAAACTTCTTTTTGGTTATTCCTCAGGGACTAAACTTATCTATTCATGTCTTATTTCATTTCCTGTATACTTTCTCTGATTTCATTTCGGAGGCCTTTGATCATATTATAAATCAAAATTTAGTATTCTCCTTCTGGCATTTTCTGCAGCTCAGTATTGTTGATCTTCATTTTTGTTGGGTTGTAAGAGTTTCTGTTGTTCTTCATTCTCATATTTTCAGAATTCTCAGGTTTGCATTTCTGTTGTCTTAGCATCCTCCTCTCTTTGTGTGAGAGTCCTATGTATGTCTATTTGTTATACCTTTATAATAAGGCCTATGCTGGAGGTATATATTGCCTCAACAAATCTGACTCATATAATTAGACTTTCCAGTTTGTCCCCTAGAACCTCTCTAACAAGATATAGTTCTAAGTTTGCATAAGCAAACATGACTGCAGGCCATCATGCTCTCTGGGCCCAAAATCAGCAGGGCCAGAGACTATGATGTTGTATTCAGAGGCTGCAGCTTGCTGGGTGGGATTTAATGTCCCACAGACACCACCACTACTCAACTGGTTTCAAATGCATACCTGCAAGAGTACTGATCTCTGGCCTCTGTGTTCACTGGGCATAAGCTCAGCAAGGCCAGAAATTTCTATATTCTAATCATTTGGCCTAGTTGGCTGAGCTTTGTTGACCCAGAGACACACTGCTGATCTGGTTGTGATCATGTTGGGCCCTTTCAATCACAGGCATGCATGATTATTGCCAGGCACAAGCACTGCTGGTGGAAAGAATGCTACATTCCCAGCCTGGAGCTGCAATTATGTGAACCCTTGCTGGCCCCTGGCTTCTCTGCTTTCAGGGCCCAAACTCTGGTAGGGGGCAATTATACCATTCTAAGCCTGGGACTTAGGTACCTCAGTTATTTAGCCCCAGGAATACCGCTGCTGCTCTGGGCTGTTGCAATCATGTCAGACCTTTTTTGACCTCTGGCCTTGGTGCTTATCACACCCAAACATCACCAGGCATGAATTTATAGCTTTTTGAGCCTATAGCACAGTTGGCTGAGTTGCTTTACTCCACAGAGACCACTGCTTGCAGTCCTATGGTGATTGTTGGAGACCCTGCAGATACACAGGAACTGCCAACCCTAGGTCCCGCCTTCCCCAATGTCTCTAGAGACTGTCTGATAATTCACATTTCTGCTGTATCCAACTGTTGCCCCTGCCTGTCCCCACCTCTACAGAGATGATTTGCAAACTCACAGACCCTACCAGTCTGTTTATTGCCATTAAAGTACCTGTAGCCATGCAAGCTTCCGCTCGAACAATTTGTAAGCTCACAGATCTGACAAGTTCCTGTAGGAAAAGACAAGTTCAGCTGTAGCCCCAGGACTTCACTGGGAAGTATCCTATTTGGTCTGTAAATTCACAGTGGTTTTGAAGAGGTGGGTTGTAGCCACTGGGTTCTCTACAGGAAGGTCCAGTCATTTTTTGGTCTGAATTTAGCTGCAACCACAGTAGTTTGCTAGACAATTTGGATAGTAGTATGGAGAGTCACAGTCTTGAGGTATTAGAGCATACAGAGAATATGATTGCTTTGGTGATTTTCTGCAATCACTGGCTTGACAGCATTCTGTTTCTTTTTGCTGGAGTTGGTCTCAGAGCTGCTGGGTCCAAGCAGCCACCAGCATTGGCACGGGCTTGAGAAGATGGTGCCCCCTCTACTCTCCACTCACCTGATGAGACACATGGAGCTCTTTTCAGTCCTCTGCTCTCTGTGCTGCATCCAATTCTGCCATTTTTCAACTTTCTTCTGTTGAATTCTGAATGTTTTTCTTCTTTTGCCAAGAAGCAGTCTCCATGCTTGTTGAGCTCCAAGTCTCGGAGCAGCAGAAATGTACTGTCTTCCTCTAGTCTCTGATCTTGAATCCTATCAATACAAACTTTATTCTTGTGAATGGGGAGGAAGAGGGAGCAGGATGGGATCTCAAGGGAAATTCACTGGGTGCTATGAACATATGTGTTCCTATCACACTACACCTCAATATGATGTATAATTACAATGTGCCAATAAAAGTATATTTTTGAAAATTAATGAAAGGATGACAAAAAATTTACTAGCTTTCCCATTTCCTACATGAAAAAAATTCAAATGTGTGAACCTGTTTTTCAAAATCTAATAACATACAGGTCCAATCTACTTCTTCAGGATTATTTCTCTCTATTCTTCCATCCTTGATCTTCTAAGTTACATGTGAATGTCCAACTATATATTTCACAGGGGCCCTGGAAGCCATAGGGTAAACATGGAAAACCTTAAGTGTCAATCTTGCACAGTGTTAGGGAAATAATTTTTCTTTTAAAATAAAAATAGTTGAAGTAATATACTTCATATGCAAGTTTGTTTACATTTTAAAGACAGAATAAAGGTTTAAAATCAATTTCTTTCTTGCAGCAGCTATTTCAAAATGTGGGGGATATTCTGGGGCTGAGTTTCTGAAGCACACCTTCTTGTCCAACCCATGCCATATTCTTATTGCTTTCTAAGCATCCCTTACATCTCGAGCTGCTGCTCCTTCCCTCTGTGGCTTTCCTTACACATACAACCCCACATCTACCTATCCACACACCATCCTCTAACACCCACCTGGTTCTGCTAGCCTTCTGTAATAACTAGGATTTAAAGAGACAGTTTCTTCTTCTGACCTCTTACATCATTCATATTTCACATGTACCATTTAATGTTATATAACTTCAGCTCCCTGGCTAGACTGCAAGTTCTTGGAAATCATGAATCTTATTACCCAACCCACAGTAGCATACATCTACACCTGCTGAGAGGTCCGTATCTGACAAATGAGTCAATGAACATTATCTGCTTAAATGTCAACTCCTCAGGTAAGACTTTCCCTATCATCCTATCTCCAGACTCTACCTTGATTCTCTCATCCTTCACTCTACTTTTTTTGGTAACACTTATCATTGGATGGTTTACTGTTCTATATTCATTTATCTGTTTGTTTTCTGTCTCTCCTATCATAAAGTAAGCTCTAAGAGTCAAAAACTTTTCTTTCTTCATCATTTGTGCCTAGAATAATACTTAGCACATAATATTTGCTGGATCAATCTAAGAAATATTCTTCCATTTAAAAAATAATCAATAGTGAGTGTTTTTGGTTTCTTTGTTTTTGTTTTTGTTTTTGTTTTTTGTGGTATTAGAGACTGAACCTAAGGACATCTTAGCTCTGAGCTACACTCTATTTTATTTACTTATTTTTTATTTTGAAACATGGGTTGCTGATGCTTGGTAAGATACTATAAATAAGGTAATTTGAAGTTCTAAAATTAGTTTAATATTTGAATGGTTTATATGTCTATATTTAAAATTTTCTTCTTACTTATTCCTAAATTGGGCTGAAGAGATTATCCTTTGGAGATAGTGTGTGAGGGAAGTAAAAGGAAAGAGGTCAAACCTACACCGTTATCTCTTAGCCAAGAGATAAACGTACCTTAACCAAGATGCCTATATTAAAAAGATATACTAAATACCTAAAGGCACAAAATGTATTTTATAAGATGGTGTAAAAAAAAAAAAGTAACCGTTCTGATATTTGACCTTTTGTGTCAGAGTGCTGAAAAACTAATTACCTGCCATCTTACTCTTAAAACCTAACCTGAAACTTTGATTTGAAATGACAGTTATCCTTAAAATACCTTAAGAACCCACAATGTGGTTCTCACTTTATCAATTTCAAAGATAACTTTTGTTAGGTTTGTACTTTGGCCAAGAGTAATAAAATGGGGCAATTTCAGGCCATTTTAAGGAGTCTGAGAGACTTGTTCTTTTGGGCATTGAGTGTACTCATTCCACTGAAACCTCACATTTTAACCCCTGGGAGAATTGCTATTGAATTGTTACATTGTCTTGTGAAGATGATCCCATCTCCATTTCAGAATTTAGATGTGATGGGTGAACGATTCTGTGAGAACAAAATTAGTTTACCTGTCAAGGGCAAAGAAGCACAAAAAAGGAAAAAATGATGAAAGAAAACGAAGTTTCTTCTAGAATAATAGCTGGGTTTTGTTTTGTGAGTGTGTGTATGTGTGTTGCTGGGAATTGAACCCAGAGATTTGAACATGCAAAGCACACATTCTACCACTGAGCTACATCCTTAGCCCTGAAAATAACTTTTGGACCAAAACTGAATCATGTAGTAATTGTCTTAGAGAACACAAGGACAAGATTAGCTCTTCGTCGCCTCAGAAGTTGATTGTTCATGTGTTATTAGTCCAATTATTGTAAGTCTTGTTAATTAATCCCTATCCTTTGATGCATTGGTTTTCAAAAGACCATTTCAAAATGCATAGAGTAAATTTCACATAGATCAATTCATTTTGATTCTTTTCCTGTTTTTTTTCTTCCTAAAATTTGTAGAGGCAAATTTTGGACATGGAAATAATCACACATTTGTATGTAAGGATTATTTGTAAATTTAAAACTTATTTATTCTTAGCTCCAACATGGCTAATTTAAGTTACAACTTAGGAACTTTCGATTTTGATTCTTCTCCTAATAATATAAATTAATTGAGGCATATGCCATTATAACTCCTTCATAGGGCGATTATTAAGAATTTAATATCTTATAAGAGATAAGTTTCATTCCTGAGTAATTCCAAATTCTTAATGTCATTTCATTTATAAAATACTTTTAGAAATCAGGCTAATGTGCATGGAAGTCACCATCACTACAAACTACATCATGATGTGAGACTATACTGCACTAATAAAAATATTAAAAAAACTGGGCATAGTGGTGCATGCTTGTAATCCCAGTACTTGGAAGGTTGAGAAAGGAGGATCACAGGATCACAGCCAGCCTCAGCTACTTAGTGAGACCTTCCACAACTTATTGAAACCTTGTTTCAAAATAAATAATAAAAAATACCCGGGAGTGGTGGCACACACTTGTAATCCCAGCATTTGGGAGGCTGAGACTGGAGGATCGGGTTTGAGGCCAACCTAGGCTACCTAGTGAGGCACTCCACAACTTAGTGAGACCCTGTTTCAAAATAAAGAATTAAAAATAGGGCTGGGGGTATAGCTCGGAGGTAGAATGCCCCTGAGTTCAATCCCCAGTATCGAAAAAAAAAAAAAAAAAAAAAAAAAAAAAAAATAGGGGATGTAGCTCAGAGGTAGAATGCCCCAGAGTTCAATCTCCAGTACCACAAAAAAAAAAGTATAAAAAAAGTCAGATTAAACCTTTATTAACTGCTTTAATTTCTGACACCTTGTATGAAAACTGCATGTACAGTCTGATATTTTGCAAGACTGAGGCTGGATGAATAGCTACAGCAACAGCTGTTTACTGAGTACTTGCTTTTTACCGAGCTCCATGAAGGATGTTATTATCAATAATATTCTCAGAATTATTTCAAATTATATAAAAGATTTTCTTCTTTAGTATTTGTATGTCTAATTTTTAAGGAAATTAAGTAACAGAAATGGTAACTAGATATATTTAATCATCTCAAAATATATACAAATGCCAAAACATTACCTTGTATAACATAAATATATATAATTTTTATTTTTCAATTACAACTTCATAAGGCTAGGGAGAACATGTAATGATTTCTTCTTTACACAAAGGAGATAAATAAAATGAAGAAACTAAGTCTATCTTTTAGTGAGTTTGGAATTCAGAATCACAAATCTTAGATTAAAATCTTTTTTAAAATTATAAATATTTATTTGATCTTACTATAACTACACATATCATATGCCTGGTTTAAACAAAGGCAAAGATAATTGATCATCCTTTCATTTAATGTTAGCAGCATAAATATGGCCAGAGATTCAAGGAGGTATTTTTAATTGACTCTAGGTTAATTCACAACTTTGTCTCTAAGTAAATTTTACTTACAATAATAAGAAACATAATTCTATCAGCTCTGAACTTGGGGCTTCATTCTTTGGCAGATAAATTCTCGGGATATGAGTAACCATGTTTCTAATAACCAATGTGAACTTTCTTGTTTTGCTTGGGACCATTTTAGGAAGACATTTAACATATCTGCCTTGCAGGTGTTGACTTTCCAAATAAAGGGTGATGCCCTTAACAGCAAGAATCATGACTCTTCACATTCAGTCCACTAAATTCCCTAACTCAGTGCTATCCTCCTACATGCAGTTTTTAAAATATTTCTTGGTAGGAGAGGGAAAAATATACTAAGTATTTTAGTACTAATAATACTAAGCTAAATCTCTGAGGAATTGTTAAGTTGATAACATAAGTTTTTATGTTTCTTCATATGCACAAAATTGATTGATTAGCTTTAAGTAACCAGTCTAATCAGTCATTTGTTTTTAAAGATATAAGTAGTGGCTTTCTCATAACCTTATGCTTCCATTTACAACCAGTTCACTATAGGAGTGAAGGAAAGGCTGAAAACTGTGACATAGAGTTCTGCTGCCTAAAGCTTTGAAGCCTTGGCTGGTCTACACAACCTCTTTATGCTTTGTTTTCTCCCTTGTAAATAGCGAAGATACTATTTTGCCTTCTAGTTCATTGTGAAAAGGGAATAGATTTTAATACCTGTGTTGCTTTCCTCTTACCAGGAGTGTGACCATGGCTAATAAACCTCTCATTTCCCTATCTGTTCAACAAACATCAATTAAATCATTCAACTAATATCTCTGTGTATCAAATAAGCATTGTATATCTAATATTCCTAAGTTAAATAAAGTTCAAAAGACTATAGAGCACAAAAACAAAAGCAAGATATATTTCCTTCCTGAGAGTTAAAAGGTATGTCCTGGTGGAGAAGATATCTAAACAGGTCTTGAAATCAGAATAAATGTTAGCCAAATGGAAAAGAGTTTTGGTGGGAATTTCTACCTAAGGAGAAGGAATAAAAGAATGGGGAGAGTACATGAAGCAGGACACAGCGTATGGGAAGCAGAACATTTTGTATTAGAGCACACCACATAGAGCAGGTTGTTATGTGATAAAGTTTAAGAGACAACAATGTTTAAAAATGAAACCAGAGAATAAAGAATAGGTCCAGGCCAAAAAGAGTTTATATTTGTTTTCTAGAATGCTTAAAGGTTTTAAACAAGGAAACAACATACATAGAATTCATTATTTTTAAAAAGCCCTGTAGCTAAAACATAGAGAATCTATTTAAGAGGTGAGAGGTGGGCATTGCTGGAAGAAAGGACAAGTTAGAAGCCTGTAGGTATTCAGCCAAGTAGAAATGATGCTCTGAATAATACAGCTGTAGTACTGGTGAAGCAGATCTAAAAAAACATCTAGGATATAAAATAGGTAAGACTTAGTGACTACTGTGTTGTGAAGTGGGAGTGAGAAGGGAGAACTAATTGGAAGCCCAGGTCTCTTGTCATTAGCTGAAGCTCCAACTCTAAGAGGAAAAGGAGGTTTTGGAGAGGGAAATAAGTGAATTCAGCTTAGAACCTGTTGAATTGGGGATTGCAGTCAGACACATACAGCAAGCAGATGGATAAGTGAGATTAAAGAGATAAGAACTGAAGACAGATTTGAGGTATCTGTAAAATATTGCCTACCTTCAAAGATGAAGATAAGGATTAGGTTAGATAATGTGTGTGTAAAGTGCTTAATGCTTTATAGCACTATAAATAAAATAAATCAAATAGTATATTTAGGTACCCCACTCAATGAATGCAATTTCTATTCTATCCTGGGCACAATTATCAAAACAGTCTCTATATTTAGATAAGAGTCTGAAGTTAAAGATACAGCTTAACCTCACAGGCTTTCTCTGGGTTTTACAGAAAGCTTAATAAGCTGACTGTCAATCTTCCAGTGAGTTCTTCTCCAATCATTGACCTACTAAGGAGCTAGCTTAATAGTCTATATTTCCCTGACAGTAACCAAATAGTTGTCTGCCCTTTTGCCTTTTTTGTTAAAAGCTTCCTGCTAAAAAAGATCCTGTCTCAGACCCTGCAAAATCCATCCCAACGTAACATCTTTGACTCGGGAAATATAAATTTTAAATCCACTAATATAAAATTTAAATAATATAACTGAGAATGTATTGATTCAGTTTTCAATTCCAACTAAGAGATCCAAGTCCCTGAGGGAGATGGACAACCTGGAAGGGGAGGGGACACACGACCACCTTCCTTACTCCCATTCTAGTCTTCCCAAGTCTTAGGAGGTTATAGAATAGAAAGTGGAGGCCCACTGACATACATCAGAATTTCAAATGTTTCCATAAACTACTTTTTGGTAACTTGATATATCTAACCTTTTAAATTTTCCCTTGTAAGCAAGAAAAAGTTTATATTTAATAGTAGTTTCTAACTATGGCTCTCTAAAAATATTCAAATTTTGACTTAGCACTAATTAGTTTTTTACATTTCTGTGATGGTCAGAATTTAAATTGGATCAGCTGGATGCCACACATCTATCCTGCTATGTATTTGAGAATTAAACTTATTCATTGCTATGGCCTAATTATAGAGATCTTTAGGCCACAGACTGTTGGAGTAGCTGTAAGTTGATAATTGATCATGATTGCTCCTAGGGATGGGAAGATGTCTTGTCCTTCAAAGGTGATAATGATTTAATTAATTCTCAATATCAAGTAGAATAATCTGGCTATATTCTCTTTTGTTATTATCAAACTACCCTTAAAATTGAAGTAGTGTATGACACTGTGTTTGCTAGCTTGTGTATGCTCTTTTGCTTTAGAAGAAAAGATGTTTCTCTGATTATGATTAATAAAAATCCCCAAATATATACTGCTGGTTTTCTAGGTATACAGTATGACCTAATCCTGGCTTCAGACCAATAAGATCATAATTCTACAAGAATAATGTGGGCAGGCTGACTATTACAGCAAAATTTTCTGAACTATTTTACTTATGGAAAACAAATTTTCTAAATATATCACTTTAATTTTCCTAGGGCTTATATAGTGTCATAGAAAAGGGCCTGTTTACGATCCTTTTTTTTTTCTCTCAAAAGGAAAGAAAAGTGATTTTCCTCATAATTCAATGGAAGAAGTGCTCTACAAGAAGAGTAAGTGGGCTGCAGGAGGGCTGAGAGGTCCCTGGCTGCTTCCCTCCTGCATTGCCATCCAAAGCAGGAAACAAGAGGAGAAAGAATGCACTCCCTTTAGAGCTGCAGGAATGTCATTTATGCCTTCAGAATTTGTTGACTTTAAACTCTGGGAAACTTTTAGAATCCAGAAATAGTATCACATTCTTATCTGTATGTTTTTTAAGAAAAAAAAAATCACAGTCAAGCTAAGCTTGGTGGTGCATGTCAGTAATTCTAGTATTTGGGAGACTGAGTCAGGAGGATCACAGGTTTGAGGCCAGCCTCAGAAACTCAGCAAGTTCCTGTTTCAAAATAAAAAGGGCTGGGGTTGGGGGTAGCTCAGAGGTAGAATGCCCCTGTTTCAATCACTAGTACAAAAAAAAAAAAAAGACAAATTCCCAAAACCAGGAGAAAGCTCTATAACACTTTTTACTGCCACTTAAGCTATGTGGCTTTACAATATTTTATTCACCAAGCAGTCAATCCAAGTAGAGGTCCACTCACCCGGTTACCAGTAGGTTAAGGACTTAGAATCAGCCAAGTTTCTATGTTCTTCTCTTTTTAGATTTTGAATCAAATAAAAAATTCTCATTTTACCTTCCTAAATTTTTGCATGAAGGGTATCATACCTCTCCCAGCCTGTAATCAGTATTGTCTTCTTAAGAACCAGGATCTGCGAAATATCTACAGTTCCATCTTGCCCAATGCTTAGTGTGTGGTGACAATAGCCATTGAAGTCCCATACCTTCAAGAGAAAAATTAAAACCACCTTTAAAGACAGGAAATGAAAATATCTTCAGTAAGTCTTTGTGCTTATATTCTGAATTAGAGTTGGTCCTCTTAGACTACATAATAATTAAAAATAACTCATCATTTACGTTTAGACATTATATTTGTCACTCTTGTGACATTGTGATATATATCACATTTATTTCACATATGTACTTACAAATACATACACATATATGTATGTGTGTGTGTGTAGTCTTCCCCTTCTTTGGCAAAAAGTTCTTAAAACCCTTGAAATCTCATGATAAATGAGACTATATGTGTATTATATATATCACATATATAATATATCTCACATATCATATTTGTACACACACGTATGTACAAATATGTATATGATACATGTGTGAAGTATGTATGTGATGTGTATAGGTGTGTGTGTGTGTGTGTGTGTGTGTGTGTGTATAGATCTAAGGGAGAGGGACTGAAAATTCAGATGATTACCAATGACCAATGATGTAATTAATCATGCTCACATAATGAAGACTCCATAAAAACCCAAAGAACAGGGAGCAGAGAGCTTCCGGATAGCTGAGCCTGTGGATGGGCCTCAGGGAGCACCGGGATGTGACACAGGAGCTCCTCATGCCTTCCCATATTCTTGGTCGTTTGCACCTTTTCTATCCAGCTTTTCATCTGTATCTTTTATAATATTCCTTGTAAGTAATAGGTAAAGATAATCATGTTTTCCTAAGTTCTGTGAACTGCTCTAGAAAATTAATCAAACCCAAAGAAGGAGTCATGAGAATCTTGATTTAAGCTATTTAAGCTACATGTCTCAGAAGCACCTTGAGATTAGCAAGTGGGGGGCTATGGAGTGGGACTGAGCTCCCGACCTGTGGAATCAACATTGCTTCCAGGTGGATAATTACAGAGCTGAGTTGCATTAGAGGACTCCCAGCTGGTATCTGCTGAAAAATCCATGACAAATTTAGTTGCATGAGAGAAAAATACCCATAAAAGTTTTAATGACCAGAAATATGTGTAGTATTGAATGTGCTAAAAGGAGAAACAAACTTATTTGTTATATATAGGTATAGCTCAGACTCTACTTGCTATTCCAAGTCTCTTCTATTAGAAGCTGATTCAATGGTTATAAAATTCTGCTTAGTTTTCAGGAGGAGATAATATGAAACAATATATTGGAGTTAGTAGAAATCATAGTCCTTTCTCTGTGTTTCTCTAAATTTCTTTTTGCATTCATGACACAGAAAACTCACTCCTCAAGGATACTGAAGGAGTTACTCATCTAATATAGTACATAAAACCTAGTTGTCATGTACTAAGCTTCCCTTCTTCTGCTGATTGACCCTTCTGTTGATAAACAGACCCAGTCCTACTGGGGATGCAGCTGGTTCTAGTCTTTCAACTCACACATGGGGGTAAGGATGTAGGCTCACTGAATGCCCTTTATGAAGAGTCTATTATTGAATCACTAGCAGCTACAACTAAGCCCTACTATAAAACATTGTTGTCAAATCATGTGCAGAGGGCAAGTTGATATTACATATCAAAATTAAAATACATATACCCTTTAGCTCAAAAATTCAGCTTCTAAGAGATCATCCCATAGATAGCCTTGTGTGTATGAAATTACGTATTTTCAAGATCATCTTGCCATTGTTTACAAAATCTAAAAGTCTGAATCAACCTAATTGCTCATTAGCAAGATACTGAACAATCAGAATATGCAATATCTATATGCCATAGCTGCATATAATGTAACTATTAAGGAGGAGGAATCAGGCTGCAGGTGTAGCTCAGTGGTAGAGCTCATCCTCACCATGTGCAAAGCCCTGGGTTCCATCTCCAACATTAAAAATTTTTTAAAAATAGATTAATCTTCTCCATGTTTCTAGACTCTGCCAAAATTCAGTCAGCTATGATACTTTGAACAACTGCTTCACTTCTTTGAGCTCTGGTTTCCTTGTCTGTAAAATTAGGATAATAACAAGACCAACCTTATAGACAATGAGTGTGTGTGTGCATGTGTGTGTGTGTACATATATGTACATATATATAATATATATGTGTGTATATATGTATACATATGAAGTGCTTAGAACAATGCCTGTTTTACAGTAATCATGCAATAAAAATAACTGATAATAATATAATTAAGATTTTATATACATTCATACGGACCAATGTCCAAGACAGAAAAATGCAAAATGCAGAACAGCATGTTGCCTTCAAGAAACAGTGCTCACAGGCTAGAAGAATGCACAAAAACCAATAAAAGTGGTGGCCTCAGGGGAGGAGCTATGAACAAGGATTAGAAAAAAAAACTTTCTTTTCATTACATATATCTTTTGTATTTCAAATTTTTTATTGTACACATACAATAATTATTTAAAACATTAATTATATCAATGGATGAGTGGATAAAGAAAATGTAGTTTATACATACAATAGAATTTACTCAGCTGCAAAGAACAATAAAATTATGGCATTTAGACGAAAATGGATGGAACTAGGAAATATTCAAATATTAAGTGAGATCAGCCAGTCTCAGAAAGTCAAAGGTCATGTGTTTTCTCTCATATGTGGAAGCTAGAGAGAAAAGAGGAAACAAAAGGGACTTCAGGTAAATGAGAGAGACTAGTAGAATAGTAGAAAGGGGTTGGAGGAGGGAGATGGGAGAGGAAAGAGGAGGCCTGAGGGAACCAGTTCAAATAATGCCATAAGAAGGCATCACTACTGATCTCACTAAACATAAACAGAAAGGGAGCAGGAGAGAGCATGGTGGGATGTGGGGAGAAACACAGCAGAAATACACTGAGAGATGTGGGCATGTACAAATGCATCACTTTGAATTTCACTATGTTGTGTAATTACAATGCACCAATAAAAATGTAAAAATAATTCATTTAAAAACAGATCACTTCAGCCGGGCGTGGTGGTGCACGCTTGTAATCCCAGCATTCGGGAGGCTGAGACTAGAGGATCCGGGTTCGCGGCCAGCCTCAGCTACCTAGTGATTCACTCTGCAACTTAGTGAGACTCGGTTTCAAAATAAAGAATAAAAAATAGGGCTGGGGGTGTAGCTCGGAGGTAGAATGCCCCTGAGTTCAATCCCCAGCACCGCAAAAAAAAAAAAAGGTCTAATATCTAGGATATACAAAGAACTCAAGAAAATCACAACTAAGAAAGCAAATAACCCAATCAAAAAATGGGCAAAGGACCTAAATAGACACTTCACAAAAGAAGAAATACAAATGGCCAATAAATGTATGGGGAAATGTTCTACATCATTGGCAATTAGGGAGATGCAAATTAAAACTACCCTAAGATTTCACCTAACTCCAGTCAGAATGGCAATCATAAAAAACACGAACAACAACACCTGCTGGCGAGGGTGTGGAGAAGTGGGAACCCTAGTACATCGTTGGTGGGATTGCAAACTTGTGCAACCACTGTGGAAGACAGTATGGAGGATCCTCAGACAATTGGGAGTGAACCTACCATATGACCCAGCAATACCACTACTGGGTATATACCCAACAGAATGGAAACCAAATTATCAGACCGATACATGTGTATCTATGTTTATAGCAGCTCAATTCACAATAGCCAAACTATGGAA
>PVLC010024230.1:0-24859 GCA_004027655.1 Graphiurus murinus
CATGAAGCACTGATATCTCTTCCTGCTAGCCCTTATCACCCTCTGTGATCCGCAGCTCAGCACTTTTGCAGAGTACCTAATAATGTATACACTGGATATACTCAATTGACTTTTTGGAATTCCATCGTGGCAGAGGAGAGATGGTTTTAGGAACTTGATTATGCAGCAAATATCAGAGTTGGTTATTACATCATTGTAGAACCAACAGTTGCTTTTCTCAGCTCTGTAAATGGATCTAAGAACTTAGATTTAAACTAGTACCAATCAGAGAGTAGGAAATGCTCAAGAAAGCAAAAGACTGGGTTGAAGATGATATATTATTTAAATAATTTTAAATCAATTATAATAGCCTCTCTGAGGACATGAAAAAAGAAAATATTGATATACTGAAAAACTGCAGTCATTGAAGCAGACCTAAAATAAATACCCCGCTTTTGCTGAAACTTCAAAACAAAGTCCTTTGAATATTCTATGTTTTTAGAAATCTATTGAATTTCTTTCTTTTGAGGTGAAAAACACTTAACTAAATCCTCTGGAGGATCTATGCATTTTTAAAATACTTTTATTGGTACATTATAGTCTTACATCATAATGTTGTTTATAGTGACGGTGACATACATGCACACAGCATTTGGTGAGTTCTTCCCTGGCTCCCTCCCCATTTCCCCCTTCCCCTTATATGGAGATTGGTGTTAGTATTATCACATATGTACACAATGTCATTGGAAGTGTTTCCTTTATTAAATCTTCCCCCACTCCCCAGATCACCTCCCTAGCCCCACTGGAGTTTCTCTGCCATTATCTAAAGTACATTGTCTATCCCAATTGTCCCCTAGCTTCTGCATATGAGAGAAAATAAATGGCCCTTTCCTTTTTGTGACTGCCTAATATCACTTAACATAATGTTATCCAGGTTCATCTATTTTCCTGCAAATGACATACTTTTGTTAATTTTTCTTGCTGAGTAGAATTCCATTGTGTGTTTACTCCATAATTTTGGGACCCATTCATTTGTTGATGGATACTGAGTTGGTTTCATAATTTGCCTATTATGAATTGTGCTGCTATAAACATGGACATGAATGTATTAGTATAATATTCTGATTTCAGTCCCTTTGGAAAGATACATAGGAGTGATGTAGCTGGATCAATTTTCTGAGTAATCTCTGCACTGATCTCCATAGTGTGCACTACTTTGCAATCCCCTCAGTCTTTGTTAAATCCATATATAAATTTCATTCTTAATTTTCATTTTTTACCAAAGTGGTTATTTGATATGTTGTGTTTGTTACAAAATATTCTAATATAGTTTTCATTACTGATAATGAAATAATAATATAAAATATTTATAATAATATAATTATGTAAATTATATATTGTTATAATTATTAAATTATAATATAATTTCAATAAAAATATAAAATAATATGATTATTATAATATACTAGGAACAGATTTTCTGACAATTGAGTGTAATCATTTGGGATTGGCTCAATATCTTAATAATAAATGAGTTTAAATAAAATAAAGAGGAGCCAGGTGTGGTGGCGCACGCTTGTAATCCCAGCATTTGGGAGGCTGAGACCAGAGGATCTGGGTTCGCGGCCAGCCTCAGCTACCTAGTGAGGCACTCCGCAACTTAGTGAGACCCTGTTTCAAAATAAAAAATAAGGCTGGGGGTATAGCTCAGAGGTAGAATGCCCCTGAGTTCAATCCCCAGTACCGCAAATAAAAATAAATAAATAAAAAAATAAAATAAAATAAAGAACACTCAACACATTGGTTATTTATAACACTCCAATAAAATGAAGATAATTATTTACTATGTCACTATTTCCTCTCTCAGATCATAAAAATTTGTAACTATTTTTCAAACAAACTTTTTTTATACATCATTTACTTTCTTAGATGCAATTTTGACATTGCTATTAAACATCTATGCTGTAGAGTAATATGTCCTAAATTACTTACCTGATCAAAACTTGTATATTTCCTCTCATTCTTCATAGTAGCTCTGTCTATGCAATAGACAACTATCAAAATTGCACTGGAGAGTCTGAATAGTCACAGTGAAGACATATGATCTTTCCAGTAACTACTACTGGCACTGTATTGTGATTTGGACCTGGAATATCCTCAAAAGTCTTAGATACTCAGATTTGGGGCTTTGAGAAGAGATTGGATCATGAGGCTCCAACTTCCATTCATGGCTGAATAGACTTCTGGGTAGTGGGGCCTGGTTGGAGGAAGTAAGTCACTGGGGATGTGCCTTGGAAGGATTTTTCTCCTCCCTCTCCACTTCTTGGCTGCTGTGAGCTGAGCAGGTTTCTTTCGTCACTCCCTTGTGCCATGATCTGCCTCAGAGCCAGCCAACCTTAAAATTAAACCTCTCAAGCCATGAGCCAAAATAAGCATTTTCCATTTTTAATTTATGTCATTTTTTGGTCAAAGCAATGACACAAAACTGACTACCACACATTGTAGCTCACTCTTAAAACATTCCCTATAAAATATCGCATTTATAAAGTAGAAAAAACATTTGCTTTTAGGAAATACGGTGTTTAAAAGAAGTTTTACCTAGGCACAAGTTCGGAGCCTTATGTAGAAAAACTCACAGGCTAACTTGCTGATATTTTTTGCATAATTAAAACACAAAAGACTGTCCATTTTTGATAAACTATGGTTAGTTCAAAAGGTGAAAGTCTTCTCCTTTCCAGAAAGTTATATTTTATAATGCTTTAGAGTTAACAAAACAACTAATACATTCAACTAGCTCTTTTGGTTTGAGCACATAATTAGTTCAGATATGCAGACTGTGAATACAAATGCCCAGAATAATAAAAGATCCAGGTTTAAAAAATACCGACGGAATAATGCATATAAGATATTATAACATGAATACAAAGAAAAACAATTTTAAATTGATAATACACGCTGGGAGTAGCAAATAGCAGCAAGGTTAGGTTTTATGTATCAAGATCCTTTTCAAAGACAGTTTGAATGTTGTTTGAAAATATAGTTTATGTGACAATATATACTTTAATTTTTCTAAATACATTTTAAGTAATAAAATTTCTGTAAATATATCTTATTCCTCAGGAATTAAAGAGGTATTAAGCTCTTATAAACATTAACTGACTCAAATCGTGTCACACATTCCAACATATATAAATAGAAAAACTCAAATGTTACCAAATATTTATCAGTCAGTCAAAGTGAAATGTCACGTAGTCAATGGTATTGATGAACCTGTCTTCCCTCTCCCCTTCACTTAGTCCACCTCCCTGGCTCCATTGAGGGCTCTCCTCCATTATTTGGAGTTCCTATAGTATCCCAATTACTCCCTAGGTTTTGCATATTAGAAAAAACATATGATTTTTCACTTTCTGTGACTGGCTAATCTCACTTAACATTCTCCAGGTTCTTCCATTTTCTTGCAAATGACATAGTTTTGTTCTTCTTTAATTCTGAATGGAATTCCACTGTGTGCATTACCAATAATTTTGTAACCATTCATTTGTTGATGGACACCTAGGTTGAATATACTGTATTGGAACAGGGGAAACGGGGAGGCAGTGGAGTGGGGGGTCATCAAGTACTGTGTGCATGTATGTTACTGTCAACATGATTTACATTATGATGTGAGACTATAATGTGCGAATAAAAACACATTATAATAAAAAATAAAATGAGAATGCCAAGTCAAAATTTCAATTTTCTTACACTGTAGTTTTTCATTTGAGTAATGTGAGCAGTTACATGTTATGAGGCCTTATTTTCTTCATAGACATAAAAGAATATTTACTATATAACATAAAAAGAACATGTAAGAAATGCATACGTATTTGATTGCTGAAAATTACAAGGACACCATGCACCTTAGAAAGGACTTTATTGACTTCTAAATGAGTTTTGATAATGAATGCAGTGACAATTACAGTAAAATAAATCTCATGTCTTGGTCTCTTTTCATGATGGCCCTAATGGGAGAGTAGTGGGTAGCATCAAAATTTTCTGTACTATTCGGTAACAATTACAGTAAGCTATATGAATTAAAGTAGTTAATGCATGATTTACATAATATAGAATGGTTTCCACTTGTAATCAGGTTTGAATATTAGACTTTTAATTAAGAACTGCTGTGTAACAGCTATAATAATTATATCTTGTGTCTGGTGAAGATGAAAGAAGTTATATCTTCATAAAATTACACCACTTTTCTAGTGTTTATTCTGGCATGTTTGTATATGTATGTTCTGACTGTATTTCTGCTGATATCAAAAGAGTGTTATTATCTTAGATTAATCCCCCACCCATTGCTATCAATTTATTTTTTTTATTCTGTGCAACAAAAGTTTCCATATCATTATCTTATTTTTGAAACAAAGCTGAAATTACTTTTATAGAAATTTGGAATAGCAGATAGGGATGAAATAATTGTAACCACTGAAACATGATAATATGTAAATAATACATTATCTGTTCTTATACAAGTAGTACAAATATTTTGGGGGCTTACAAGGGGTAAATATAGAAAAAACATAACAGTAACATGTGATGAAATATTAAATAAAAAGAATCAAATTTGATGTATATTTTTATGATTAGGAGCTAAAATACTATCCTCTGCATTGTTTCCAGAAAAAAAGAAATAAATTAAAAACAACAGATGGACTAGCAAGAGAAAGAGATATTTATATTTCCAAATATTCCAGAATCTGGAAAAAATCCAAAATCCTAAATATTGCTGGTCCCAAGCATTTCAAACAAGGAATACAAAACCTGTAATTATATTTTGTATTATTTGTATAACATGAATAAACAAGTATTAGCTAGTGTTCCAGTTAGCAGCTATAATCTAAAAGATTTTTCATGTAACTTAGAGGAAGGAGATTTATTTTCTTATGATCTCAGGTTCAGTTCATGTGAGGCTCAGGACCGTGATTCTCAGGGCATGGTGGACAGAGGTGGACAGAGGGGAGCATGTAGGTTGTGCTTCTCACATCATGAAGGTCAGAAGCAAGAGAAAAAGAGAAGGAAGAGGAACCAAATATAATCCCCAAGGCTGCACCCCCAGGGACACACCTCCAGCCACATCCTACTAGTTTACCAGGTACTACCCAGATAAATTTATTACAATGAATTTATCCACTGCTGGAACTACAATCTTCAAGATTAGATTATATCAACTCCAAACACCAATTTATGATATCTTCAAGGGGTCATTCTACATCTCACCATAACAGCTAGTCATAACTCTACACTGCTTTACATATTAATTTTGGACTTATGCCTCCATAGAAAATGAGTAACCTGGGTCTGATTTTGCCTTCTGCCTGAACCAACTGTAAAGATAACAAGATATATGAAAGAACAGTTTTACACTGGACATCAAGCAGTCACTAATCCTTGAGAGATGGAATACAAATGAACTGGACCTTTTGGTTTCCTCAAACTGTTGCCAAGAGAGTTTCCTGTCTGCCATGTGGAGGAGGGAAGTGCAGGTAGAGCCCATTGGCATGCTTGAATTGAGGAGTCAGAAGAAACATGGGAAGACAAAGCAGCTATACTTCACAAGCCTGAATCCAAATGAGGAGAAAGCTACAGAGATATACGTTATGCATCTCTTGAGACTCCAACTGAACAATTTCAAGTAGATACTGTGAGAAAAATCCCCAAGGACAAGGAAAAACCATCTGAAAGAAATAGAAGGAACAATTCTTGGAGATAATACAGGATAGGAATTAGTTTGAGTTTGTGCCTGCCAGAGTGAAAAGTGTTCTAGTTTAGGACAACAGCTAAAGCATTTGAAAGGCTATTGCTTGAGTAGTGGGAGGTATTGTCTCTAGATTAAAGGATGCTTTGATCCTGCCTAAGGATATTTAAAAGCAGGATTCAAAATAATCAAACTTTTTCTAAAGAATTTAACTACATCTTAAAGCCTAATAATATTTATAGGAATACAAATATATCCAAAACTCAATAAAACAAACAAACTTCAAATTATCTGGAATCCTAACACATTGCTAGCCAAAAAAATCTACAAAGTACAATCCACAGGAAGAAAAAAAATTAATTAATAGACACAGACCCAAGAATGACAAGAGGGATAAAATTTCAACTGAGACTTAAATCCATTATTATAATAACATTTCATATGTTCAAGAAGGAAAAACAAATATTAAACAAGACAGGAAGAATTGAATGAAAGGTATAAATAACACTTGTAACTAATACTATATACATGTATCTTTCTGACACACTATACCCCAATATGATGTAAAATGTGCAATGTACCATATAAATAAATAAATAATTCCTATGTATAACAATATGTATAAAACTTATATAAATTAAAAATTCATTAATGGGACAAAAATAGTTTTGACAGAATTAATAGCAGATTTGGCACTACAAGATTAGTAAAACTGTAGAAATAGCAATAGAAATTACATAAACAAAAAATACAGAATTAAAAATGAACAGAGCTTAAGTGAGCTTTGGAAAATCTTTAATTAGCCCAATACATTTGGAAATGAAATCCAGGGAAAAAGTGGAAGTTGAGGAAAAAAATACATATACTTCAAGATATGATAAGTTTTCCAAGTGTAACCAAAAGTATGAACTTATAAGATTCAATAAACTAAAAGCATAAAAAATAGATATACTTCAACATATAATAGGCAAGTTTTCCAAGTTTAATGAAAAATATGAACCTATAAGAATCAGTAAACTACAAGCATAAGAAACATGTATAAAACTATCCCTTAAGGCATGTCAAAACCTAGACATTTAAATATAGTAATAAAAATGAAATCTTAAAACCAGGCAGAGGAAAAGGAGACATGATATACACAAAAAGAAAGAGGAGAAAGCAGACTCCCTATTTGAAAAATTTCAAGCTAAACAGCAGAGAAGCAATTCCTTTAAAGTAATCAAAGAATAAAAGAAGAGAAAATGCCAATCTAGAATTCTATATTTTGCTAAACATTGGTAAACAAGGAGTTGAAATAAAGGCACTTATAGAAATAAAAAAGCTGTATGAATTTATCAGCAGCATACCTACAACAAAAGCCTTCTAAAGGAAGTATTCTAGGTGGAAAGAGTGATACCAGATAAAAATATGAATCCGTACAAGGGAATGAAGAGACAAGGAAGTTTATCTATGCAAGTAAATATGAAGCATTTTTTTTTCTTTTCTAGATCTCTTTAAAACATAAATGACTTGTGTGCAGTGACACACACACCTATAATCCCAGTGCTTGGGAGGCTGAGACAGGAAGGTTGTAGATTCGAGGCCAGTATGAACCTATTTAAGAAAAAATTAAAAATGATTGGGGCTTAGGATTTTAGGAATATTTCAAAAGAAATCTAAGGCATATGAATAAAATTTATGTAAATAGAAATAATGAAAGTCAAAAAGCAAATATAATTTAAGTACCTGATAATAATGATGGGGTGATTTTATCTAATGTAAGTATCTTAAATCAGTTAACCATCATAAATCAATTAATGGTTGCTGATAACTTAATCTTATACCTCAACTGCATTTTCCCCACTATTTTGTGTGTGTGTTACTTGGAATTGAATCCAGGGGCATTCTGCCTTTGACCAATTTTATTTTTATTTAGAAACAGAGTCTCACTAAGTTGAAAAGGGCTTCACTAAATTGGTGAGGCTGACTTTGAACTTGTGATACTACTATCTTAGCCTCCCAAGTAACAGGGATTACAAGCATATGCCACCACACCCAGGTTCACTAAATTTTTAAGTACAGTTTTGCCTTCATCAATATGATTAAGAGTATATTTATGCTATTATTACTTAATAATGAAAAGATGCTTTATTTTAAAATATCTTTTATGATATAAGAAATGCCTAATTGTGAAATTTTGTATTCGTTCTACCAATAATAAATATAAAAAAAAACACTAACATTAAAGTATTATCAAGAAATTGTATGTTCTCCCTAATATGCAGAAGCTAGTGAGAAAATGGGTCATAAGAGGGACTCTAGATGAAGAAGGAGAAACCTTAGATGAGCAAAGATGACTTAACTGAAGGAAATGTGGGGGGGGGATCATACTAATGCACATGATGTACTTTCAGAAGCTTATCAAAGTCAATCACTAAACTGAACATAAGAAGGAGAGAGGGGAGAAGGAATGGGGTGGAAATTGAGGAAGGGTTAAATGAAAGATGTGTGCATGTATGCCTCACCAGCTTACCTAACAAAGATGTATGATTACAATGCACCAATTAAAAAAATATAAACTTCACATGGTCTAGAAAAGTTGGCTTCCTGACATTGATGCTTTTCCTAAACATCACTTGGTCTACCTATTTAAGAAAAAAAAAAAATATATATATATATATATGCCACCAAATGTGACCATCATTCTCATGTTTAAGACTATATTTGGTTAGAAAGTTGAATATTGGCTTATGTGTGTATAAATGTGTGTCCTTCTATTTTTTTTCTAAATATACATGAGATTAAACATCCTGAACAAATGATAATACGTGTATCCTATATAGATTGATTTTTGTCCTCTTGTTCATATTTTTTAAATAGATTTCTACTTATCATTCCTTTGTGAAGGTTGTTAAGGTCGGTCTTTTGTTTTCAAAGTAAAAATGTTATTGGAGATTCAATTGAACTTTTGAAAATGAAATTTAACACAGTTTTGACAAATCAAAAACATTATTGCTGACAAATTCTAAGCAAAGATATTTTGGTTCAAAGTGACTATTACTATAGTTATGTTGACTATAGGATTGCCATAACAACTTAATGGATTTGTTATTTACATGTACATTTTTGACACAAAGAACAAAATATACATCATATATTTATTTAGCCATTAAGTTAAATCTTGGGTAATTTTATGCTATTAATTTTATTGTATTTCAATGCCTTCCCATTAAACATTTTTCAAAATAAATATAAAGATCCATTGGGCAAAATGAGAGCTTTTGATTTTCTATCCCTTCACTATAAAAACCTAATCTCTCTAACTGATTTAGTAAGAAATCTCAACATATTTAGGAAAATTATGAAAGGTACCAACAATGGGTTCAACACCACTATTTTTCCTAGATATCCTTTTCTTACAGGAGAAACTCATTTATGCTGGGCATATCAAATAGCAAGAACTGGGGGACATGAAGTTTGTCCACTGGCCAATAAGCACAACTTCTCTTCATGATAAACAGTCTCTGACTTAGTGAAGGGTGAGAGACAATTCAAGCATTGCCAGACTTTAAAAAAATATATATTTTCTTGGTGCTCTCCAGATTTCCAAAGTGTTTAGTCTTCTCAAATGAGAGGTAAACAACAAAACACATCAATGCTTTCATGAATACTGCGTCCCTTCAAAGGTGATCTTGTTTTCACTTACTTATTTGTCTTAGATGATAAGAAATAAAATATTCTTCCTTCCTTATCAGAAGAGCATATTCATGCTTATCTGTCCATTCTCTGAGGATGAGCGAGCAGTTTGCACAGTCCCTGCATTGCAGATGCTCAGATCAAGAATACCTAGACCAACATGAACTTAGATACTGACTTTGTCAATACTCTTTCCCCTGCCAAGAGGTCACCTATGATAACCACATGGTGATTTCTGATTCCCTAACAAACTCATACTTCTGGGAAATGGATAAACAACCTATCTCATCTTCAAAAGAAAGTAACAAAGTTCACTTGATTGCATGCAAACATGCCTAACCCTGATACATGGGTGAGTCATTCTTTCCCTTTTATTACAGATTTAACCAACCACCTCAAATACATTTTGAATGATAAAATCAATTCTGACTCGGAATCAATCAGAATTGATGGAAATACTTAGCATTTAATGAGTTTTCAATGCACAGAGGATGAGAATAATTCAAGACAAATTTTGGTAGCCCTACAGGATGTGTGATGTGGGGGTGGCTCTTTTTTCTCATTGTATGCTTTTGGTTTTATGTCCAGCCTGTTAGCTCTAAAGGCTCCCTCCCTTCTGGAACATTGTCCATGATGCACACAGAACATCTGTTTGCAGGTGTGTTATGGAATGAACAAAGTTTAGGGAATAGCAATCATTTTGCTTCTTCTCTGCTGGAAAGCACCCTCACTCCCTAAACCCTATATTATGTATGCAATTTACGGTATATTCATCTGGTAAATGTTAGGTCACTGGACTGACAATAGCTCATGTTTCACATGTGGCATAGGTGACATATATGGAAGTACAATATAAAAGTAAACTGACAGTTGACAGAATTTTTCAAGTACTGTTATGAAAAGACTGGCCAACATTACCAATTAACTAACAATAGCAGTCATTGAAGGGATTTCTGGTTGTGGCTGTGGCTTTCTTTGGCAGTCCCTCCATTCTGCAATTCATATGAACCCTGTACAAATCTACTTTGTCTGGAGACATGTATTAGTCCTGCTCCTTCCTGAAATGAGCCAGAACTCCCAGAATACCCTGCAGATCTCTTAGGTCTTCTCATGTACCTTTAAGAGGAAAGTATTCCCACATCAATTTTCTTTACCCTCCTTCACTCACAACATATGCCCATCCAGCTAATCACAATCCATTCACTCGTGTCTATTCCTTGAGCATCTAACGTGGGCTGTGCAAAGTTCCAGGTTCTAATGGTAGAGCAGTGGCAACACAGATGACAACCCCTGACTTGCTGAAGTGTAAACATTAAGGAAAAGTTAACTACAATGTAAACAAGTATACAATGAAAACAGATACAAGGAGGAGCAAAGAAGGAAGAGGAGCTATGATTGCATATATGGAATCTAAAGTATGATGGGGATAGCTGAAAAAAATGGAATATTTCAGGAAAGAGAATAAATAGTGCAGAGGAATGTGTCTAAAATAATTAAGAAATGAGAGCAGAAGGAGACAAAATGGAGGGATTATGAGGTCTGTGTTAAGTGATAAGTGCATAGAGTTAATAAGAATTTTGACTAAGTAAGGTAAGAAGGGAGTTTTGTTCTTACCTGGAGGAACTGGCAGCCATTATATGGTTTACAAGAAGACTCACATTGGTGAATCATAGCAGCACTTTGGCTTCTGTGTTGAAAATAACAATAACTATATGGGGGAGAAAGAGCAGGGGATAGGGTATAATCCATAAAACCAGCAAGGCTATTGCAACAACTCAGATTAGAGAGTATTGAACAGGACTTTGGAAGTGTACTGGAGAAATGTGGTCAAAATCTGGGCATGGATTGAAAGTCAAACTAATATAATTTGCTGACTGGCCAGTGCCAAAGGTCACACCAAGGATTTTCACCCAAACAACTGATGGAATGGAGTTGTTATTAATCATGCAAGAGAATTTGACGGAGGAGCTGTGGGTTATGTGGCTACTGAGAAGTAATTTGTGGACACATTAATATATTTCTCAGAGATCAGAAGATTGCAGTGGGAGATAGCATCAGCTCATCGAGTACATAACTAGAAGCTGAACTTTCCCCAGGGAAAGGATACAGTTAGTACCTGTTAAGGTGTTCTTAAAGATCTAATTGTATATTTTATGAGACTTTCACAAAGCCACACTTGTGGAGGGACACAATGAGGAATAATGATAATTCAAGTTCAAATTTTAATTGGATCATTATTATAATAAATAGTGGGGGGATATTACATGTTATCAGTGTTGAAAATTTACATTATTTTTGCTATGTTGTATCACATTGGTAACTAATCTGTATTTTATCACCTTGCAATGTAAACAATGCAATTCAGCCGTTCAAAGCTATCATGGTTTCACATGTAAATTTATAATAACAAAATGTGCCACTATGTAGAAAGTAAGACAGAAGCATTCCAATACAGAAATAGGAAAATGTTTGTTTTTAGAAGATTCCTATTACTTTTAAATTGATATGTCTAGGTAAACTACAATGATAAATTACAAAAAGACAAATCATTGAAATGTTCTTTTATTAAATGCATCTTGTTAGTGTGGTACTGGGGATTGAATGCAGGGGCATTCTACCACTGAGCTACATGCCCAGCACTTTTAATTTTTTTTTTTTTTTTTTTTTTGAGACAGGGCCTTGCCGATTGGTCCCGGCTGGCGTTGACCTTGTGATGCTCCTGTCTCAGTCTCCCAAGTACTAGGATTACATGTGTGCACAACTATACCTGGTATATATTGTTAATTTTGTTATATTCTAAGTTGATGGCATTAGGCAAAGAGTTTTGAGCACCCCTGAGCCTGGCTATTTAATGCAATTTATTTATAGGAATGTATGCTTTTCTGAGGGCTTTTGTATATTGTATGTATTTAAATGCAGGCATTCAAATATAAACAATAATGAATTACTGTTTAGATTTAGATATGTTTTTTCAATATTAACTGCCAATTCTCCAATATAATTATGGAAGATTTTATTATGAAACCAAAGGCAAAAAATAATAATTAAACTATTGTACACTATTAACACCAGAATACAAAATCCTTTGGAAGCAAACCCTTTGGTGCTTTGATTATATAATATGAAGAATATACAATCATTAAATATAATAATTTAATAATGAATAATAAAGTTTAAATCAGTTATGTTTTTTAACTTGAAAATGTCAACCAAATTTATAAAAAGTTATATAGAAAGCCATATATTTAATAAATAATACCTTCAGAGAATTTTGAAATAGGCCATCATATTTAATCTCATTCTCCCTTTTTAATTGAGCAAATTCTACCAGTAACAAAACTGTTATTCACTTATTAAAATTTACTGCAGCTTTTGGTAAACCATTCTTTTTCTATGCTCTTAATTAACTTTGGTGTCACTTGATTTAAAAAAGTTTTTTCCATGTACTCTCATTTGATCTTCTAATTCATAGCAGGACCACTCACGCAGGTCTCTGCTTAACAGGATTTAAAAATTATTTTTAAAAAATAGGACCAAGAAAAGGTCATTTGCCTTATTAGTTCCCATATTTGATAGCATTTTCTAAGCATAGGGTTTAAATAACGCCACTGAAATTAACTAACACTTTTGCCATTTGGGACTTTTTTCATATCACTGCCAAGTTCTACATGAAATGTACTAATTTAGCCTTTCTAGCATAAACTTGGATGGGGTTTACTTTTCATGGCTCTTCCATACTTTTATAATGTGACTTATGCCTCTTTGATTTATCAGTGGAATTTCTGACCTAATGAAATTTATTTTCTTTTATATATAAATGCATATATAAACACATGCATTTACACACACACACACACACACACACACACACACACACACACACACACTTTTCTCTGGTACCCATACTTCAAAACAAGCAGAGTTTTAAAGTGTGTCTTCTCCTCTGTGATATAATAACATAAAACAGTTAAAACCTATTTTTCAATCTATCTCATGCTTAAATCTAACAACCTTCGTGAGCATCGGTTACTCTCATGGGTGAGCAAGGCTAATGGGCATGGAGGTCGGGAAGAATTCTGTGATAGCATTTCACAGTGGTTTCTTTGAGTCATATATGCTTGTTCTTTAGAGGACTTCTATAATGTATTAGTTTCTGGCCTTGGAGAAGCTCCCTCATTTTATATTAAATTCATCATCTTGCTAAGAGTAAGTTTATATGTATTATATGTTAAAATTCAATATTAATCTCAACTGGGTGCAGTGGCCCACACCTGTAATCCCAGTACTTGGAAGACTGAAGGAGGATCATAGGTTCAAAATCAACCTCAACAACTTAGTGAGGCCCTCAGCAAGTTAGAGAGACCCTGTATTAAAGGACTGTGGTGAAAATATATGATCCCTCCTTTTCTGTGACTGATTAATTGCACTTAAGGTAATGTGTTCCAGGTCCATTCATTTTCTAAGAGTAACTGGGATGAAAGGAGGACTTTGGATAATGGAGTAGAAGCCCCAGTGGAGTTGGGGAAGGAATCTAAAGGAGGGCAGGAGTAGTGGGAGGAGGAAGAATTAATAAAGGACTCACTTCTAGGGACATTACGTGCATATGTGAGAATACCAATGTCAATCTCAATATCCTTTATGGGGAAAGGAAAGTGGGAAGGGAGCCACAGGACAGCCCATCAAGTGCTCTGTGTATGTATGTCACTATTACTGTGAACTACATTATGATATGAGACTATCATGCACCAATACTACATTGTTGGTGGGGTTGCAAATTAGTGCAACCACTTTGGAAAACAGTATGAAGGATCCTCAGATGAATGGGAATGAACCTACCATATGATCCAGCAATACCACTTCTGGGTATCTACCCAAAAGAATGGAAACCAAACTATCAGACCAACACATGTGTATCTATGTTCATAGCTGCACAATTCACAATTGCCAAACTATGGAACCAGCCAAGATGTTAATCAACATATGAATGGATTACAAAACTATGGGATATGTACACAATGGAATTTTACTCAGCCATAAAGAAGAACAATCGTGTTATTTGCAGGGAAATGGATGGGATTGGAACACATTACGTTAAGTGAGATTAGTCAGTCACAAAAAGTAAAAAATCATATGCTCTCCCTAATATGCAGAAGCTAGGGAGAAAATGGGACATAAGAGGGACTCCAGATGAAGAAGGAGAATCCTTAGGTGAGCAAAGAATTTGACTTAATGGAAGGTGATGGAGGGAGGGGGGACACCCTAATGAGCATGATGTACTTTCAAAGTCAATCACTAAACTGAACTTGAGAAGGAGGGAGGAGAAGGAGGGAGGAGGAGGGAGTAGGGTGGGAATTGGGGAAGGGTTAAATGAGAAATGTGTGCATGTATGCCTTTACCAGCTTGTACCTAACAAAGATGTATAATTACAATGAACCAATTAAAAATAAATAAATAGCCGGGCGTGGTGGCACACGCTTGTAATCCCAGCATTCGGGAGGCTGAGACTGGAGGATTCGGGTTCGCGGCCAGCCTCAGCTACCTAGTGAGGCACTCCGCAACTTAGTGAGACTCAGTTTCAAAATAAAGAATAAAAAAATAGGGCTGGAGGTGTAGCTCGGAGGTAGAATGCCCCTGAGTTCAATCTCCAGTACTGCAAATAAATAAATAAATAAATAAATAAATAAATAAATAAAAATCTAATTGTAAAAAAAAAATGAAAAATAAAAAAAATGACTCGGATGTATCTTGGAGGTAAATGCCCCTGGTTTCAACCCGTAGTACCAAAAGAAAAAAGAAAAAGAAAAGAAAAGCTTCATTATTAATCTCATCAAGAAAGCATATTTTTATACTGACTTGTATCTGTGTCAAATTTTTCCTTAAATAGTTTGACAGATTCTATGAATGGTTAGAGCAACACACATTGTTGAAAACTTAGACTGTAAGAATGATTTCTCATATGTCTAATTGTTAGACATTTTTGTTTGTTTGCCATTCTTATAAATACTAAATAAATAACACCACTAATATAACATTGAATGGATTTATAAATGCATATGGGAATGTATCAATGAAACTTGTTTTAATTCCTAAGGACAACACATCAGTTCTTTGGCAGCATCTTTATTTCCATGATTAAAAAATACATACTTTCAGTTATATTTCATTTCAGGTCCAGATTTCCTACCACTTTCATAGTAGGGGTCAAATAATAATTTGCTCTTAAATATAAATTTGTTATAACTTTCTTTAGGTCCAAGCCTACCTTCACGTAGGGCCAAGATCTCAGCTTTCCTAAATAGTTTCTTAAAATACTCAACATTTCAAAATTTCTGTTTTGAATTAAAAAAAAATATGCTTTTTATTCCCCAGATAATTTTCTTGTAGGTTTTCAACATTCCTACAAATCTCACATTCAGTAGTCATCACTGAATTTAAGCCTTAATGACATTGCATAATATTTTTATCTTATATTATTAAAATATATACTATTTCAAAAATATCTTAGATTTTTAGAGAGAAACACTATATGATGAAAGTAATTTTGGGCATGGGAGAGACAGAAGCAGACATGTTACAACTTTCTTGTCAGCAAGCACCACTTTTGCCACAAAAATACTTTTTATGCTTATGGAAGACATTGAAATATTAAATAATTAAATTACATTCTAGCATAGCACCTTTGGTATGTAGTGTAAGAAATAAGAATTATATTGTTAACCTTCACATAACCTGGAAACTTAACATAATACAAACTGGAAATAATGATTGGAATGAATTTGATTTAACACAAAAGACTTTTTAAATAACTTTTTAAATGCCGTGTTTAAATTTGCACATTCAAAAGTCTGCTTTATAAAGCAATAAAATGAAACATTGAATCACTTTACAAAAGTCAAACATTAGACAATGACCCTATTTTAAAACACCAATCACTCCATAGCCATAAAACAGATACAATTGATTATTGACTATGATTTCATTCCTCTTTGAAAACAGACTCAAGTTTATTACCCTATGTTAATGTGCCAGGGTAAAACAAGCTTAGGTAATTACACTTTGAGTATTTTATCTCTGAATTATTTAACTTGTCTCTGCCTCCCTCCACACTGATGTTAGAGGTTAATAGCAATGTTCTATTTTATCCAGGGCTTTACTTCACTTAATGCAATGATGCATGGCTTTTGTTAAACCATGGAGCAAAGGAATTGCATAGGAAAAATAGCATCTAAATTCACAGCAAAATAATCTTATAGAAAGAATACAATGGTGGTGACAATCCCTGTCAAGTTTATCTACATATACAATGTAATTGTAAAATAGATTCTATATTGAGTTATAACACATAAATGAGAACATTAAGTCCTATTATAGTATTTCCAATCTGATACTGATTTTATACATGAATATCTGCTAAAAATACCAAGCAGATTAAACATGTTCTATTGCCATCCAATCTACTCTGGAGTTTTGCTTTATCATTTTAATCAGATGCATTGCTCAATAAAATGATGCTGAAATAAAATGTGGTAAAATTAGATATATGTACTTTTTGTGTCATTTTAAATTATTAGCCCTTATCTTAATCATGTTCTTATATATGACAAAGAAATAAAATCAGTTACCATTGCTTCTTTCTTTCTTTTACATTTCCTCTCTCTTTCTTTCTCTTTTTTCCTCCTTCCCTCCCTCCCTCTCTTCCTTCCTCCTTCTCTCTTTAATAAGTTTACTTTTAATATAAAATAATATCTCAGTAATACAGCATATTTGATCACTACAATGCAATTGTAGTTTGAGAAACAACATATATTTGTCTCTAAGAATTTTTCATATTATGATCTTTCAACCTTGAACTCTATTTTTTTGTTTGTTTGTTTTGTTTTGTTTTGTTTTGCTTTTGCGGTACTGGGGATTGAACTCAGGGGCATTCTACCTCTGAGCTACACCCCCAGCCCTATTTTTTATTCTTTATTTTTAAAACTGAGTCTCACTAAGTTGCGGAGTGCCTCACTAGGTAGCGGAGGCTGGCCGCAGACCCGAATCCTCCGGTCTAAGCCTCCCGAATGCTGGGATTACAAGCGTGCGCCACCACGCCCGGCTCTGAATTCTATTTATATTGCATAACTGCTCATAGAATTTTAATGGTATGTTATTATCATGGTTTTCAAGTTTTCTTTATCTGGTAAATATCCCCTTTAAATGAAATATTATGTAAATGTTCAACAAATGAAACAGGTGATGTTAGGACACTCTAATTGAAAGTGGTTGATGCCTAACTTAATGTGTGTTCCTCACTGCTTCTGTCACTATAGATTAGTTTTGCCTATTTTTGAATTTTATGTAAAAGAAATCCTATTATTCACCATAATACTTTTGTAATTTACCTTTTTTTAGTCTATTGGTAGTGACTTTATTGCATTACTGAATAGTATTAGTAAGTATATCAGTATAACAAAACATATGTTCTTTTTGTTGTGCAAAGAATGTTTTATGTTTTTAACTACCATGAACAAAATTAGTGTAAGCATTCTTGAAAAAGTATTTCTATGGAAGTTTGCATTCATTTTTCTTGGAGGAAAACCTAGATATAAAATTGCTATGTCACAGCATAAATATATGCTTACCTTTATAAGAAACTGCCAAGGAGTTTTCTATAGTGGTTGTACTAATTTATATTCTTTCCAGAAAAGTGCAGGTGTTTCAATTGATCTATCCTTGCTAATGTTTATTGTTGTCAGTCTTTTTCATGAAAGCCATAATATTGGCAATCATTTATAGTGTTTAGATGCTGACCCATCTCTGTGGTATAAATTCTCCCACCTTGGAAGATTTTAAGATACCATGACCATGACTGTGAATAGAAAGTTGGTGAGAGATATGTGCATGTAGTCCTCAGCACACCACTGCAATGGCGATAAACAAGTACATACTTACATACAGAATTACTATATGTGACTTTTGTATACTTCTTATTTTGGCACAAAGAATAGTAAGGATGTATAGTTAAAGGTCAAGATGCAATAAAAGTATTCTTACTGATTGTAATCATAATGAGGTACACGATGGTAGAGGCCTACAAGCACACATCACTCATTTAGTCCTCCTCTAGGCTATTCTTTAAATATGCTGGCATTTTTTCTTAGGTGTTGTGTGTAACAAAGGGAACTGTGAGAAAACTACCGGTGCAGTTTGCTGACACCGAAGTAATCCAGGATAAAGAATCACAATTTTAATCATCATTTGTCAGCTCATCTGACAATGCCAACAAAGAGAAAAAGACAAATATTTTAGTATTATTATAAAAGTAGGTGTTTTTTTTTTTCTCCAATGCCAGAAATTGAGCACTTTTTACCCTGCAGATCTCTTGAAAAGGTCTCCAAGACTTATAGTTGTCCATGGGCCACACTTAGCCAAATAATTCTCTAGATATATTAGAAGTAATGGAAAATTAATATTATTCTGTATATAATCAATACTAAGTTATTGCATCTTCTTATAGTTTATCTATATAAAAATGATTGAAACATTCAGAAACAAAAAAGAAAAAAAGTTGATGCAAAAATGAGGTCAATGTGATTTGGATTTATATTTCACTTTTCTCTAACGTCCATAAATTTAGCAGAATGCTTTGTTTATATAAGTATCATTAGTAAAAATAAATGCTTAAACATCAAAACTAATTAATTTTTGGCACTTGGTAAATATCTCTTAACTATTAATATGGTTTCTTTTGAGATTTATAGTTTGCTAAAGATTTGCTGCAGATATCAATGCTAAAATGTTAAATCAGCAATATAAATGCAAAATAGAGTTAATGAGAAAAAAACGTACCTTCATTGACTTTAAAAAAACAGAAGTTCTTAATAAGGAAATATGACAGACTGAAAAATTTACCTAAAAAAAAAGAAAACTCAGATATGTTTACAGAGACATCAATTTCCATGCAAAAGGTAACTTACATATAAAAAGCAAAGATAAAACCAATAATAATGACTTGTAGAAATGCATATTTTCAAAGAAAACATTTCAAGTATGCTTTTATAGTGTAACATTTTACATATAAGACATTTTACACATTAGAAATAAATAAAATTGTCACATAAAGATTAAAAATATTAAAAAAACAACTCTTCTACAATGCTGATTTATGAACCAAAGTGTAAAAAGTATTTGCAGAGAAATAGAGCTATAAAGACTCGAAAATCATTATTTAAGAAAGATCATCACATACTGGGCAAATTATTATGAAACTTTGTTTAAAGTGTCTTCCTCAAATGTGACCCATACCAGGACTATTTAGGGTTATGAAACAAGGCAGATAATTATCAGGATATAAAACTCAGTGGTTCAGGAAGGGAAATATTAAAGCTCAGCAGGGGAAAACCAGAAATAAAAAATAATTATCTGATTAGATTTAAAATATATTTTTTTTTGGAAATTCAAATCAAGTATCTCAAATATTACTTTCATAAGTTAAATTATCATCATAACATGTTATCCAAAATAAAGTAATCCAACAAAGCAGTGCTCAATAACCTTCAATAGAATAAATAACACAAATTAAAACAATACAATGTGATTAGGAGCTCCAAGCTATCATCTCTGTATATAAATGTATAAATCTGTTTAAGAACCAAAGGATTCGAATTGGGAATCATATACATTATATATTAACATCAGTGCCTTTTAGAAAAGAAAACACCTTGATACCAATGCAATAAATAGTGGACATCAAGGACCTGTGTGTCCAATGCAGCACAAATTTTGCTTTTGTATCAACTAAGAATTCATGTTTTTTTTTTTTTACATTTATAAATAGTTGAAGAGGTAAAAAAAAAATTCAAGACAGATGAAAGTTATATGAAATTCAAATTTCAGGGTCTATTACTAAAGTTTTTTGAAACACGGCCAATTAAATTGGGGAAATTGTGGTAAAAATTATGTCAAATATTTGAAATCTGGATATGATCCTGATATATAAAACACATGATTAATTATTATATACACTCCCAGTAGTACTCAAAATAATAAATATTTCATACACACATATATTTGTGCAAACTTACATGCAGTTAAACCATTAACTTTTTATACTTTTATTGGTACATTATAGACTCATATCGTAATAAAATTAACAATGATAGAGACATACACGCACACAGCACTTGGTGGGCTTTCCCCCAGCTCCCTCCCCACTCCCCCCAACCCTTCCCCATACAAAATCTTGGGATTGGCATTGGTGGAAGTATTTCCTTCATCAATTCTCCCTCCCTCCCTCCCCACCCCAAGACCATCCCCCTCATACCACTGGAGTTTTTCCTTCATTCTCTAAAGTCCCTCTTGTATTTCTCATCACCCTCTAGTTATTGCAGATGAGAGAAAACATATGAGCCTTCACTTTCTGTGACTGGCTAATCTCACTTAACATAACGTTCTCTAGGTCCATCCATTTTCTTGCTAATGTCATAATTTCATTCTTTATTGCCAAAAAGAATTCTACTGTATGTATATGCCATAATTTTGTGATCCATTCATCTGTTGGTGGACACCTGGGTTGGTTTCATAATTTGGCTATTATAAATTGTGCTGCTATAAACATGGATATACATGTATCACTATAATATTCTGATTTCAGTCCCTTTGGAAAGGTCCCCAAAAGTATATAACTGGATCGTATAGTGGATCCATTCATAGTTTTCTGAAGAATCACCACATTGATTTCCATAGACTTGCAATCCCACCAACAGTGTAGAAGAGTTGCTGTTTCCCTACATCCTTGCCAGCATTTATTGTTGTTTGACTTCTTGATGATTGCCGTGCTAATTGAGGTTAACTGGAATCTCCATATAGTTTTTACTTAAATCTCCATGATTGTTAATGATGTTTGACATTGTCTCTTTTATTGTCCATTTGTATTTCTTCTTTTGTGCAGTGTATATTTAGTTCAATTGTTCATTCCTTGACTGGGATATTTGTTTTTTTTAATGTCAAATGTTTCAAGTACTTTGTGTATTATGGATATTAGTTCTCTATCAGAGGAATAGCTGGAAAGGATCTTCTCCCATTCTGTATGCTCCTTCTTTAGACTCTTGATGGCTTCCTTTGATGATCAAGGCCATAAAATTTATAAATCCTAATTTTAATTTCCTAAGCTTTGGGGGTCTTATTGAGGTAGTGTCTATCTGTACCTATATGTTGCAACATTGATCCTATATCCTATTCTAATAATTTCAAAATCTCTGGTTTAGACTGGGTGTGGTGGTGCACACTTATAATCTCAGTACTTGGAAGGTTGAGACAGGAGTATTGCAGGTGGGCAGCCAGCCTCAGCTACTTAGTGAGGCTCTCCAAAACTTAGTGAGACCTTGTTTCAAAATAAAGAATAAAAATTAAAAATAGGGCTTGGGGGTATAACTTAGAGGTAGAATGTCCCCTGGGTTTAATCCCCAGTACCACAAAGTATCTGGTTTAATTTCTATTTCTTTAATCCATCTTGAGTTGACTCTTGTACAGCGTGAGAGGTAAGATTTAATTATATTTAATTTTTAAAAACGAAAAACCATTTTCCTAACACCTTTTGTTGAAAAGGATATAAGGCAAGAGAAGGGAATGAAAGATATACAAATATGAACTAAAATTATCTCTATTTGCACATGAAACAATCCTATAATTAGAATACCCAAAATACTCAATCAAAAACATCTAGAGCTGACTAACAAATTCAGCAAAGTAAAAGGATGCAAAATCAGCTTAAAAAAATCAGTAACTTAGCCAGGCATGGTGGTGCACACTTGTAATCCCAGCATTCGGGAGGCTGAGACTGGAGGATCCGAGTTCGTGGCCAGCCTCAGCTACCTAGTGAGGCACTCTGCAACTTAGTGAGACTCGGTTTCAAAATAAAGAATCAAAAATAGGGCTGGGGGTGTAGCTCGGAGGTAGAATGCCCCTGAGTTCAATCCCCAGTACCAAAAAAAAAAAAAAAAATCAGTAACTTTTCTATATACCACCCATGAATCCACTGAAAATTAAATCTAGAAAACAATTCCATTCAAAATAACCTCAATAATCATAAAATACCTTAGAACAAATCTAATCAAGGAGGTGAAAGACCTCTACAACGAAAATAATAAGACATTAAAGAAAGATATTAGAGAAGATCTTAGAAGACTAAAAGATCTCCCATGCTCTTGTAAAGGATGAATAAATATTATCAAAATGGCCATTCTTTTTTTTTTCTTTTTAATTTGTGCATTATAATCATTCATCCTGATGAAATTCAGGGTGGTAGAGGCATACGTGCACACAGCACTTATTGAGCCCTCCCCTGATCCCATCCTTATACCCTCCCCCTCCTTCTTTCCCTTGCTCAGCATAGTGATTGATAACTTTGTGTGTGTACATCATTTCCATTGAAGTATTTCCCTCTTCCCCCCTCACATCTCACTCAGTCAGCTTCTTCACTTTTATATGCCTCTGGGTTCAATCCCCAGTACCAAAAAAAAAAAAAAGAAGAAGAAGAAAATAGGGTTGGGGTGTAGCTCAGTAGTAGAAACCTTGGGGTTCAACAATCAGTACCAAAAAAACAACAACAACAAAAAAGGAAGTGCATAGGGACAGCCACTCCTGCCCTCCAGATGTCACACGCAGGGGCTGAGCATCTTCAGTGTGGGCACTGAGTCAGGTGTCACCCACCTCTACATCCTTTTTTTTTTTTTTTCATGGAACTGGGGATTGAACCCAGAGGCATTCTACCTCCAAGCTACACCCTCAGCCTGATTTTATTTCTTTTTTGGAAACAGGATCTAGGTAGGTCGCAGGGGACCTTGCTAAGTTGCCAAGGCTGGCTTTGAACCTGCGATGCTCCTGTCTCAGCCTCCAGAGTACTGGGATTACAAGCGTGTGCCATCACGCCCGGCGCCATCCACATCTTTTAATCTATTACCTATCACCCTAAATAAACCCCACCCTTTGCCAAGTCCCCTTCAGTAACCATCTCATTTCTTTGCTTTCTGCTCAGGAAAACTACTGAGAATCTGTACATGGTGTCCCCATTTTTTCAAACCTTTTTCCTCCTTTTCTAGAATCCCTCCTATGTCCTAATTTCTCCCTAGCATCTGCATACTAGGAAGAACATAATTTTTTTTTGTGACTGTCTAATGTCACTTAGCATAATATTTTCCAGTTCCATCCACTTCTGTGCAAAGGCTTAATTTTGTTTTTCTTTATGACTGAGTAAAATTCCATTGTGTACATATTCCATAGTTTTGTAATCCATTTATCTGTTGATAGATATCTCAGCTGGTTCCCTATTTTGACAATTGTAAATTATGCTGCCATAAACATAGATATGCATGCATTACTTTGGTAGTTTGGTTTCCATTCTTTTGGGTAGATACTCAGGAGTGGTATTGTTGTGTCATATGGTAGGTTCATTCCAATTCTTCTGAGGATCCTCCATACTGTTTTCCAAACGGGTTGCACTAATTTGCAATCTCACCAACAATGCATTAGAGTTTCTACTTCTCCACATACTGACCAGCATTTTTTTTTTTTTTAGTTTTTTTTTTAAATTATTGCCATTCTAATTGGAGTTAGGTGAAATCTCAGAGTAGTTTTTAATTGCATCTCTCTAATTGCTAATGATGTTGAGCATTTTTTCATACATTTATTTTCCATTTGTATTTTATCTTTTATGAAGTGTCTATTTAGTTCACTTGCCAATTTTTTTATTGGGTTATTTGTTTTTGGGCAGTGAGTTTCTTGAGTTCTCTGTAGATTCTAGATATTAGTCCTCTAGCAGAGAAATAACTGGAAAAAATCTCCCATTCTGTTGGCTCTCTGTAGTGGTTATTGATAGTTTCCTTTCCTTTATTATATTCTTTTGCTTCTCCTTCCTTCCTTCCTTCCTTCCTTCTTTCTTTCTTTCCTCTTTTCTTTTCTTTTCCAATGGAGAAGGCACTACAGTCCTCTGATATCAATAATCTGCCTCAATAATTTTTTAGTATGTGCCAAGCACTCTCCCATCCCATTTAAGAGAAAAACACAGTGTTACCACTGCTCCCCAACATGGAACTCAACTGCAATTTCAGCTTCAGTTATAGCTGCAGGTGTTGCTTTTGATTTTTGAAATTGTCTATGTATTTTTTTTCTTACTATTACATGAGACCAGATGAGATTTTTTTGGTTTTATCTTTTTATATTTAATACATTTTGCTGTACTTTTCAAGAAAAATAAATTATTGAAACATAAACTTATGATCAATATCATGAGCTAAAAATCAGCATGAAAAAATTATGACTGCATAAAGTTTTTGAGAGTTAGTAACTTTCAAGAAAGCAAATTTTGAGTAAATAATGCAGTAATAGTTAACAAAAGTTAATTTATTGGCAAAGTGAGCAGAAAAAAATTGTGGAAATCTCAGCACATGCCACAGGCCTATACTTTGATAAAATAAAGTTAAGGCTATGGAA
>PVLC010024231.1:0-24625 GCA_004027655.1 Graphiurus murinus
CTGACTTCCTTCAATGTGGAGTTAGGAAAAAATGCGTGTCATTGCCTCAAGCTGACAGTGCAAATTAGCTCTAACAAACTGCTGGGCTTTCTAAAGATCTAGATCTCATGACTCTTAGTTTAGTGTTTCCTTCAGTGCTCTGCAAATAAATATCTCATGTTAAGAAGCCCTGGTAGCACAGTACTTATGGAACCAGCAGCGGTCATTTTGTTTACTAATTCCAGAGTCACACAAATATAAAACCATCTATATCTGAATCTTCGAGGGTCTTCCTTTTACCTCCATATCATTCTTCTTTGACCTTACAGTTGTCATATTTGACTCTCCAGAAGGCTTCCTTGAGATATACTTTCCTCTTTTGCCTGGTTATTTTGCTCCAATCGAGTGTATCTTCAGGTTAGCTCCACTTTGGTGAGGGACAACATACCTGATTATGACTTTAATGGTCAATATAATCTAGTCTCCCAAGAATCAGGTGGTGCCTTTGATAAGCATCATTATCCCAGATACTTCTAATTTTTTAACAGCTTTCCTTAATACAGTGATTTCCAAATTGAGTTCTAGAAAACAGTAGTCCTTAAAGATACTGAGTATTAAAAAAAAAAAAGAAAAAAATTCCATGGTTATGTACATGAGAAATATGTAACTCTACTATACTGCAGTTGCTTCCCTCCACCCTTTAAGATTCACAATTCTTAGTCACCAATTAATGATGCTGAGCAGTCTTGCAGAAAGAAATATACTTATTTGGTGTGATCCAGCATTTTCAAAATTTGCTCAAGCATGGATGCTTTCATTACTGATCCTTATTTAAACCTCATGAAATATGCTTTTGGAAATACTGAGCTAATACTTTAGCACAGCATCTATTTTGTCATGTATAAAAATATATATTCCATGGTGAAGTACATTTCAGTTTCTCATACCTGACTGATACCGCCTTCTCCTTTCATATCATTCAATTTGCATAGAGATAAACAAGATTGTATTCTGAGATTAATGAATGGCCCAGCTCTTTCAGACTTCAGTGGCCAGCCTTATTTGTCTCCCAGGGTTTCCTCTTATTCTTTCTTTGGATGTCTCACCCAGCATACGGGAATGGTCTTTTTAATTTAAGAAAGTGATACAGATGAACTACCAGGCAATATCTGCTTTCTTTACTCACATGTGTGACTAGGGTAGTATACTGGGTAGTGGTTAAGTGAGGATAAAGAACTATCAATAGAATGGTATAGGGTAATAGAGGACCTTCACAGGCAAAGGAATTTAAATATGAAGATGCTAAGGAAAAGGAATGTAATAGCTCCCTTCTGTCCTTGAGCAGTTCCTTCAAGGGAAAGAAGTATGTAATGACTTCATAGAAATTGAAACTTTATAATCATTTGGTTGTTTTAATTAGATAATGACATGGCTTTAAGTCTAAGCATCCATGTAAGTGTGACCTAGGTGGCTTCTGTAAGCCTCTTACTTGTATTGTATTCTTGCATTGGTAATCCTTAGCTTCCTTTTGTGTCATGGCACCCATATGCTTGATTCAATGTAACTGTGCTATCTGACACTTAGCCTCTGGTCCCATGGCAATAGTCATGAATTTCCTCATTGCACAGGGTAATAGCCTTGGGGAATAAAACCTGTCCAAAAGGAACAATGAGTTCACTAGTATTTTTCTCATGAGTGCCCAATGGAATGATATCATTACTTTGAATTTCTCTCTGATGAGATTTCTTGTCTTTGGGGGAATATCTATTCTATAATCAATACAATCTATATCTGTAGTGAACAGAAATACTTTCACTGCCCATCATTGCTCTAAAGATATTTACCTGTTTCAAGAGCCAGGAGACAACATGAAAACCTTTTAATTCTGCCTTTGTCCACTGGCTTGTTTACCCCAATCTACCTTGAAGAAATGCTTTCTGACATGAAAGTCCCTACAGGCTCTCTCTCTACCAGCCTGGTCATTTGGTGATTCCTAGGCATTTTACTCACTGCCTACTTATTATAACTCCTGCTAGCCTTCCTATTCTAATTCCCAAAATGTCTCCAGTCAAATTCCATCCTTTTCTGTTGATCTTCTCTTGCAATAAAATATAGTCACTATACATTTACATTTTCAAGGGACTTCCTGGGAATTTGCTCTCCCACTCAAACCTGATCACTGATTCCTAAGAAGAGACACTTAATTTGGAGGCTAAGTTTTGAAACCCCTAAATCTTGTGTTCCATTATGACTTTGCTGTTTCTAGAAACTTCCAGTGGAACACAGGGGAGCTCGTGGGTAGAATTTTTAAATGATTATATTACAAACTGTTGCTTTTGGTATTCTTTGGTCACTGAGCTGAGTGCAGATATTTCATGGAGGCTTTAATTCCCATCTTTCCTCTGTCTGCCTTCTTATCCCTGGTCCTACCCACAGTGCCTCTGCAGACACAAAGTTGTATAGCCAAAAAAGCCCATTCCTAGTACCTGCTTTATTCTGTGCTCTGTTTCTTGTTCATCTTCCTGACACTTTGATATTTGGTTATAATTTGATGTTCACTATTTCTTTTGGGCTCCATGTTTTTTACCTTGGACTTTTCTTTGCTTAAAGACTGATTTCTATCTTAAGCTCTTTGCTCAGTATACATTCTACCCCCACACTCCTTACAACTTAAGGTGAATGATACGCATTTCGGTACTGACCCATGTGGAAGTCTGCTGGCTGAGCCAGGCCCTCTAGCTTGGGGTGTTGGGGGGTGAAATTTTATTTAGAACTCAAGGTTTTTGGTCTTTGATTCATAGCTAGGCCAACGCCATGGTTGAGGTCATCAAGATACCACAATATTGTAAGCCATGCCATACCTGATAGCATTCATGGCTTAACTAGACAACAAAAGGTTGTAGTTACTGAGACTTCATTTGTAACCACTTCAGGATGAAGCCTCTACCTTCTTCACCCTCACACTACTATTGATCCTGCTGTCAAAGAAGTTCAAGTAGAATGCTAATAAATAACCATGTATCCACCTACAAATTTACTTCTATATAAAAGCTCAAGTCTTTGGGACACTAGAAATGGTCTTTGTCTTCTGTTTGTTGGGGACTGGGGACTGATAAATATATGGTTCCCTCCAATGTATTGGGGGCATCCTTTTATGATAGTACTAAGTTCTAGGCTGCCTTACATTTGGCATGGTTGGCTTAAATAGAATTAAGGTAAACAATGTCCTCACCTTTTTGAAGGTATGGAAATTGGCCAACCTTTGTGATAATTTATGTTTTTCGGTTTAACTTTTCTGTTTAAAGTCATTAATTCTTATTTGAAGATGGGTTAATCTGCTGCCATTCTGATTTTTTTTATCTTTAAAGGAGTTTTATAGGCTCCTTCATGACTGGATTATATTTGCCATGTGGGATGTGTGTTATCTGGAGCTCATCTCTTGATGTATGGAAGCTGGGCAATGAAGAGGACATGTTTGTCTTTGTTATAGTCTTGGTGTTGAGATAGGTGAAGCATCAAGTCCATCTGGAAGCAGTTCAATTGCTAATTGGCTGTTGATGTACATTACATGATAAAGAACCCAGGAGATATGAAGGGAGAACACTTATTTAGAATCATCAAATACTCCTTCTAAATTCCTTGGTAGGTTTTTATAAATTCTTTCATTATAGAGTAATGAGAGAAGTTGAGTTGGGAGTGGATTGCAATAAGCTTTTTAATTGAAGTTTTTACTTATTCTGATAATTATAGATTCACGAGCAATTATTAGAAATAATACAGATAAATCCTTTATATATATTCCAAGTTCCCCAATGATAATATTTGTGAAATTATAATATCACAACAAATATAGTGACATTAATACAATCTACTGATCTTATTTATATTCCTGCAGTTTCACTTATATGTGTGCACCATAAATTCTATACAATTTTATCACCTGTGTAGGTTCACATACTTACCACTACAGAGTACTGAACAGTTCTAACTCCCTGAGGATCTCTCAGGTTGTCCTTCTACAACCACACTGACATTCTCCTGCCCCATTCCCTACCTCCCCCAGTTCGAAGCCTTTGGCAATTACTAAGCTGTCTTCTATTTAAAAAATTTGTCACTTCAAAAGTGTCACATAAATGAAATCTTTCAGTATGCAATATTTTGCAAGTGGCATCTGTTTCTTTGCTCAACTTAATTCCCTGAAGATTCATCCAAGTTTTTGTGTATCAATAGTTTATTCTTTTTTATTGCTGAGTAGTAATCCATGCTGTTTATATACCATAGTTTATTTAACAATTCACCCTTTGTAGGACATCTGGATTAATTCCTGCTTTTAGCTATGACACATAAGTTGCTACAAACATTCATGTGCAAGCTTTGTTTGCACAAATATAAACTTCCACATCTTTGAGATAAGTGCTCAGGAGTGTATTTGCTAAGTCATCTACTAGTTGCATGTTTAGTTTTTAAGAAACTGCCAAACTTTTCCAGAGTAGTTACAACAGTTTATCCTCGTTGCATCCTTGCTGACATTTGGTGCTGTCACTAGTTTTTCCTTTAGTCATTCTCAATGGTGTATAATAGTAGTAGTTCCTTGTGGTTTTAATCCACACTTAAATAATAGCTAATAAGATTGACTATCTTTTTGTGTGATTATTTTCCATCTGCATATCTTGAGTGGAATGTTTCTTCATGTCTTTTGCCCACATCCTAGTTGGATGATGATTATTATTATTCTTGTACTCTTGAGTTGCGAAAGTTCTTTACTTAATTTTTAGGTATTAGTCCTTTGATGGATATGTGGTTTGCAGATATTTTCTCCCAGTTTGTCTTGTAATTTAATTCTTTTCAAAAAGGCTTTCATAGAGCAAACATTTTTAATTTTGATGATGTTCAATTTTCTCTTTCTCTCTTTTTTTTTTTTTTTTGTATTAGGGATTGAACTCAAAGGCATTCTACCTCTGACCTACAACCCTAGCTGTAATTTATTTTTCATTTTAAAACAGGGTTTCACTAAGTTGCTGAGGGCCTTGCTATGTTGTTGAGGCTGGCCTCGAGCCCTCGATTCTCCTGTCTCAGCCTCCAAGCACTAGAATTACAGGCTTATGCCACCACGCCTAGAAACATTCAATTTTCCAATGTCAAATTTATAAACTTTGTATAGCCCCCCAATTTTTTCCCATTTTAAAAGTATCCCCGTTTGATATTTATGTACTTAATTCTATTATTTTTTAGTTAATTTTTTATGTTATGACTTTACCTAGGAATATCCAATTGCTCCAATAATGTTGGTTGAAATAAATGATCTAATATTAAAAAGGCCTAAGTTATATCAGCATCAGGAAAATGTTTTACTTCTGTCTGGGTTGGAGATGCCATAGTGATATCCATATTGCAAGAGTTTACCATGTGGTTCATAAAAGTCCTGAAGATTTTTAAAGGAAGATTCTAATTCACTCTGGCACTTTACAGAGAAGATGACTTCTAAGAGTTTCCAAGTGATGTGAAACCAAGGACAGGGGTGATCTAGTAACCATTCACTGTAGATCATTACACTCTCACCAGGAGATTCTATAGAATGAGATGTATCTATAGACTTAATTGCAGAAGGGCAGAAAGGCCTTGAAGTCTGCTGTGTGATCGATACACAGGCAAATAGATTGCCAGCTTCAGGGCCTATGGACATGTACCAGCTCGGTGGCCTCCAAGCAGTCTTGGTAGCATCCACGTCTCGGAGGAGACTGCACAGTGGAACTGCCTGGTCTAATTAACTGGCCAAGACAGTGGAACATTCTCCCCAGCATCTGCTTACAATCTAGGTTTTTTAAAGTCTCAGACAACTAACCTAACCTAGTATAAGTGATTTGGGCTTTTTTATGACCTCCCTTTCGAAAGTCTTTCCTCTCACTCAGCTGTCACAACAAAAATGTGGCAGGAATACCCTTTTTCCTTCTCTCATGCTAAAAAATTTCAGTAATGGTGAAATAAAGCACACACTATTGCTGACCATAAGTTGAAAAAATATCATTTCTTGGAAAGGTCCCAATTTAATTGCCCTTTGGACAATTACAATCTAGCTCAAGTACCAGGGAGCAGGGCCTGTATCGGACGTAGTGTGGGATTAGGCTCATGGGTCAGGAATCCAGTCTAGTCCTCATTAGCTGTGAGACCTCAGGGAAGCCCTCAGCCTCTCTGTATTTCTGATCCCCTTTCCTCAAAATAGCAATAAAAGACTTGTCTTACCTACTTCACTGTGCCCTTGTGAACCTCAAATGAGATAATAAATGTGAAAGCTCTTTGAAACCTTACAGCTTTTCAGAATGAGAAAGAACTCACCATGGCAGTGTTCCCTGGCTATTCAAGAACGCTGACCACTGTGCACCTTCTCACTACCCCATCCCAGAGTTGTCCAATTAAGAAACCAATTTTGAGGGACTAAAGGTCAAGAGCTGAGCACAGTGTCTGTTGTCATAGTGTTTAGTTAAATGTAGCTGCCATGGTTATTCTGTCTCATTTCTTTGCACCTTATTATAATCCACTAGCTGACAAGGCTTTGTCTAATGGTTTCTATTTAGAACATCACCCTACCCCTCATGGAAAAGAGGTAGCAATGTTGAAAGTGGGGCTTGGTTGCTAAGGAGGGGACCCTGGGGGTGTGGCCTTGGGAGTTACATAAGGTCTCTCCTTCCCCTGCTCTCTCTCTGCTTCTGGCCTCCTTGATGTGAGGGGGGAGCCTAGCGCTTTCCCTCTCTCTGCTTCCTGCCACCATGCTCTGAGCTCTGCACACCCACCTGACATGGCTTTGGCCAAGAGGGCATTTACCAGATGCCTGTAGCACAAGCTGTCCCTGGGAAGTGGCTGCCTACCCACTGACTACATTTCCCAAATCCTCTTGCAGTAGGTACAGACATGTCACTGAACTTTAGCCAAAATATTGTGGGCAAAAGTGCTGTTGCCACTTTAAGGTCTGCTTCAGAATTGTCTGGAACATCTGTGCTCTTTTCCCATTCTGGTTGCTTGGAATGGTGGTGATTCTCAAGCAGGCTGTGGAAGGTGTGTGCTGAAGAGAACAGAGCCTCCATCTGACCCTGACACCCCTAAATGTCTGCATGGAAAAGGACTGATCTGCCAAACTCTTTCATGGCCCCCTAAAACTGTTGCTTGAGCAAGAAATATACTTCTATTGTGCCCTTATCAGCGAGGCTCAACTCTTTTTTTTTTTTTTTGGTACTATGGTACTATAGATTGAACCTAGGGGGGGTTCTACCTCTAAGCTACACCACCAGCCCTTTTTATTTTTTATTTTGAAGCAGGGTCTTGCTAAGTTGCTGAGGCTAGCCTCAAACCTCCTATCTCAGCCTCCCAAGTACTGAGACTATAGGCATGTGCTACCACACTCAGCTCATTATATATTTTTGTTTATACATTTTTATAGCAGTTGGTCTATCCTAAGGAAGTCATGGCTCATTTCCTCATTTTTATGCTAACATATACATGTAACATATAAATCTATGTATCATCTTATGTAATTTTGCTTCTTGTTCTGTGTGAACACACAAGCTTAAGAATTATCTATGTGCTGGGCATGGTGGTGCACACCTGTAATATCAATATTTAGCAGGCTGACACAAGAGGATCTCAGGTTCAATGCCAGCCTCAGCAACTTAGCAAGACTTTCAGTAACCTAGTGAGACCCTGTTCAAAACTAAAATATAATAGGGCTAGGGATGTAACTCAGAAGTAAAATGCTTCGGGGTTTAGTCTACAGCATAAAAAATAATTAAAAAAGGAACCCTCCGAGTATCAGGTGACAACCACAGAGACACCTGCCACCAATCAGTTTGTTCTGAGGACCCAAGATCCCACTAGTTACCCCTTCCTGGGCAACTTGTTTGGATCCTTCCCTTATTTGGGGATTCTTAAAGTCAAGAAGGGGTAATGGTGTAGTGGTGGTCCAGGCTTCCCAGGGTCTAGGATGATGGCTGAGATTGATTGCACAGATGGGTCCCTGGTGAACCTTTAACCCCTGGGCACCTTAGTATCTGCCCCTGCTCCTTGGCTTCTGGTCCTCACCTTCTACTCTGCTGAGGTTTATCTTTACTGTCTGATATGGGAAGAGATTTTTCCTTATGTATGAAGGGGACTACTACTCTTTGTACAAATCTTAAAAGATCTCACCCCTAAGTGATTCCCCTTTTGGGACCCATTAAGTAGCTTGTCTTCTTCAGAATCCCAGCAATATCTGTTGAGAAAATTCTATTTCAAATGTCTAGGCCTCAGGACTATTTGAATGATATATCCTATGTCACCTGGCAGGCTGTTGTATACAGTGAATAATGAAAATCCTTCCTGTTATCTTCCCTGACTTTAGAGTAGACACCGCATATTAGTGGAGTCACCTCTATCTCCTTTCCTTTCCCAACCCTTAATGCAGGTATCTTTCTAAAGAAATGTCATCAAATATTTCTAAGATTCTCTTTTACATTCTATATGAGCCCTCATGCCCTTCAAGCTAAGAGCACCCTGGGTCATCTGATGTAGCACCAAAAGCCTTGTGGTCTCTTTGTGGATGGAAACGTTGCCTGGTCCTTGCTACTGAACTATAGCAGATACAAGCTAATCTATTCTTACAGCTGAGGTGCAGATGTGGCCTGTCCACCCAGAATCCATTAGCATGAAGGAGTGAATTGCTATCTGGGGATGAAAACATTCTAAGAGGAAGAGCGGCATGTGCTTAGGCTTGGTTCAGCACAATGCAGTCATTGTTGAAGGGCCAAGATAGTTCTGATTCCATTACAGCCTGGTGTTAGTCACCAGATGCCAAGTTCAAGCTTGACAGACATGAAGATAAATACACAAAGCTGTTTAGACATAGGGAATTCCTGAGGTTTGATGCATATGATGATAATATTTAGGGTTAATTTTGAAAAAGAAGAGTTCAAAGTTGGGTTCAGGAATTATTTCACTTTCGTTCTTACCTGATCTTGGCTGCCCAGGTACTCAAGTGTGTGAGGGATCTGGAGCTTTATCAGTGATGTCTGTTTCTAGAATTCATTTAAGGAGAGGCCAAAGTAGCTGAATGTTAGGCATAAGAAGTGAATAACTGAAAGAAAATAAAAGATCAAGAGGTGAAGATGTGGAGTAAATATGACAATAACAACAACACAAGCAATTAGAAAGATATGATCAGAGAAGAAGAGTAAATATGAATTGAAGAAGTAGACTCAGCAAGAAAACCTACTTGCCAGATGAATAGCGTTTTTTTCTCCCTTGGCTTGTAATATAGATCAGATGAAAGTCACCTAAAATTAGTAAAAAGTTGTTAATGAAGGTACTTATTTCTTTTAGATGAAGAACAAGTGAACTTAAGTTGAGAAAGATACTATAAGGGGACTCTATACATGAGACACTGTATTTTTCTCATATGTCTCCCTTATGACATGTAAAATTAAATTTCACAAAGCAACAGTGTCTGAGAATCTCTGGTTCAAATAAATCAATCAGAAACAAGTTTGTAAAATGTAATCTTTCTATTTTTGATAGTTGATTTTACTAAGTCATATAAGTATGCCCTACATATATCAGCCACACCATTTTTTTGTGTGTGTGTGATACATTTGGCAGAAGACATTTTCTCTTCCTGAGGAGCTTCATTTAATCAAGTTTTCTTAATATGACTTGCATTTGGTGCAGGCACAGAGTCTGTAAACTTCTCCATTTTTACTTCTCATCTCCCCCTCTCCCAGGTTTGTCAAACACAATGTGGCCACCTGCCCCTTAGATGCCTTACAAACAAACAGAACCCTGGCACTGAGAAATGCTACCACATCACATAGACACCCAGGAGTTTGTTATCATTGCAACCTCTTCAATCAGAGAGCTCTGCTTGAGCTCCAGCTCAATCTCTTCAGCTCAGTGATAGACCCAGTGAAAACTGACCCAAAATATAGTTTCCTCAACTGAAATCAGAGATGGCAGTACTGTGCACCTTTTGGGCAGAATAAAACACACAGATCACCTAAGTACACAAAATAAACCCAGTAAAAGTGGGATCATTTATTCACACAAACCCTTAGCTAATAGCAGCATTTAAAACAACTTAAAACACTTCTGCTGTTTTTTAAAATGAAACTGTTTTACCTCAAGTGCAGTTACACTACCAGTCATAAAAATCAAGAAATTCTGCTAGGGAGAATCCTGTCTTGATGGCAACCAAAGGTATATATAATTGCGCTCCGTGTGTGTGTGTGTGTGTGTGTGTGTGTGTGTGTGTGTGTGTGTGTGTATGCAAATGGAAGACAATGGAATGACATCTTTAAAGTACTAAAAGGGGAATAAAACCTCAAAAAACAAATGCAGAACTCTCTACTCAAATGGATTTTTACCTTTTAAAAATTTTCATTTATAACTATCTTTGTATAGATCCAAGTTTTACCCTGATATCTTATTCCTGATGCCTGAAAAGCTTACCATTTCTGGTAGTGCAGATCTTGTGCAGAGCCCTTGTGTTCTGTTGGTCTGAAGAAGCCCTGCTCCTGGCCCTTCTGGCCCTCATGCATGGCCTTCTGCGGCAGGAGAAAGTCCCATTATTATAGGTGAAAATGGCCTCAAGTTAGGCTGTTTTTTTTTTTTTTTTCCTTTAGAATGTCAGCCCCATAGCAGCAGGGGCATCCTCCATCCTCTACTTTAGCTCAGGGCCTCGTCTCAGCAGCCCTTTCCTCAGCAGCCACCACACTCACCCCTTCTGACTTAGAGGCAGCCACACCTCCCCCTTATTGGCCATGTGGCTATCTTTCCCTGTCCTCTTATTGACCATATGGCTGGCTGTTCCTGACATTACCTCCACAGCCTTTGCTGAGTCACTACCACCGACACATGCAATGGCCTTGTTGGTAACAGGTTGAAGTGACAGAGGCTGTAATGTGCCCTGGTGACAGCAAAGCCGCCAGCTGTGGGTGAGAAGCCTGTAGTATGGTGAGGTGGAATGTTGATGGGGTGGGGACAGGACAAAGGTGATCAGGACAGGACCCTATCAGGGTGGACAGGATAGGGGAGCTTAGTGAAGTGAGGACACCTGGGACCCCAGGGGGGCAAAAAATGTGCTTCAGAAGGAGGAAATGGGGTGAAGATGAAGTCAAGGAGAGAGGTCAGAACCTGATAGGGCAGAGTGTCTGTGCATATGTATGCAAATTTAATGGAGTGTATCATGAGCCAATTGACTGGAAAAATTATTTATAAATAGCTACAAGCTATTTACCAGGTAAAGGAAAACAGTATCTAGACTTTTTTGGAGGACACTGGAAAAATTAAACTGGAGTTTTGGGCTTGCCCTAGGGACTGTGCAACCTCTTTAATCTCTGAAAGATGAAAGCAATGATACTTACCTTGCATAACAATCAAATGAAATGTATGTAATGCTCTGTTTCTAGAACATGAGAACTACATTGCGAACACTAGCTATTATGAGCCCTGCAGACTTGGAAATCACAAAGACTTTTGTCAAAATGGGATTCACTTACCTACAGATCTCTACATATGCACAGCCTCCAGAATTCTTCTCAGGTTTGTCTACTCTATGTGAATTCTGTGATATAATTCTCTCTGATTTTTTAGGATAAGATTATATTTGCATGCCAGCCAGACAAGGCTAAATGCATGTATAGAAAAGGCTTGAATAGTCTTCAAATATTATAATTATTCATCCTGGCAATTTTGTTTCACAAAAAAATTCCTTGCAGAATTGAGCAGCATCATCATTTGTCTAAATCAAGTAAACTCAGAATGTTTGCTAGGCTATTTGCCAGTGTAAATACAACTACAGTCCCAGAAATAACTGAAAGAATGACTTAGCCCACATGACGTCGCCTGCCTGCTTCAGATCTCTCCCCTCTCACCTTGGGCTTTTACACCTCACCAAGCTCGAGCTTCTAAAGCACAGGTCTGAGCATGTCTCATCTCAAATCAGACCCTCCAGGGGCTCCCTGTCGGCAAGCACCTTCATCTGACATGCCTGGCACAAATTCCTAGCCTCAGCTCCTGAGATATCTCCTCAGAGACCTGATGTTCTAGAGATACCGAGACACATTTTATTCCATATCCCATGAGGGAATATTTAAATCCTACCTAGGCATCTAGGCTCAGATAAAATGGCAGGTCTTTTTTGAAGCCCTTCCTAATTCCCATGTTCAAATCCAGGGTGATAGTTCTTGTCTCTAAACTATCACAGAATTTTATTTTACTTATTTTATACCAGAGGGTCACATGCTGCCCCACATGCTAAGTGTACAGTGATGAATAAACAGAAGAGGCCCACGCTCTTGTGGATGTGACTGACAGTCTAGTTGGAGAAAAGATCACCCCTAACTAAATAACCAAAAAGCATACTTATAATGGCAAAATGCATTGAGTGCTTTTAAGGAAATCACAGAGCACCACAAGATAGTATAATAGGGGCCAGAATGGTGCAGACCTGGCATAATTTATCTGAGGTGTCACACATTCAGGTAGTCCAGCTCCCAACACCTAGCAAATTGGTCAAGCTCTTTTAGAGAATTCATTAAACAATGGCTTAAAAAATATTTACCTAGCTGCCCAAGAGCAGAACAACTTTCTTCTTGCTAATTATTAATTTACCCAGAATTCACTGTTTTCAAGATGGTTTTTCTTTTTCCCTTCTTCCTCTCTTATATATCTCAGCTTTGTTTTCGTTAACTAAAAAGATTTAATGTGAATAAATTATTTAATGTTGGGTTTATGTATAAATAATATGTTAATCAATAACTATATGCCTGTCTGCTATTTTTTGCAAGATATTACATTTACTGAGCTTTTATTATTTGCCAGGTATGGTGCTAAGAGCATTACGTGTATTATCTCATTTAATTCCCACAATAAATCTTTCAGGTCAATTGGTCTTTTATTATTGAAGTTGTAACTAAAGCACAGGAAGGGAAGTCAAAATAGGAGTGCAATTTGAACCTATTTCTGTGACTGTCAAACCTGTGTTTCTAGTCCCAATCCCATGCCATGGAGAGCTGTTCCACTGTATGAGCTTCTTAAGAGGAGGGACAACGTTTTGCCCCCAGTGAATCCTAACAGCTGAGATAGAAAATCAGGAAGCACATTGAACACCAGTATAATCTAGAAATAGACGGGCTTATTCTGATCTTCTGAAAACTTGATTCTCAGTTTTTTTTAATTAATTAATTTTTTTTTCAGCACGGATTTTTTATACATTTCTTGAGTACAACAGGGTTACACAGACATTTATGACATATCAATCATTGTCAGATCCCAAATATCATCACTTCTTCGTTTTACACGTATAGCCCACATTCTTAACATAGCCTGGTAAAGTAAACTTTCTAGATTGATTCTCAGTTTTGAGGACCTATATCAGTCTGAATTCTAAATGCCATTTTTTTCATAGAAACTAAAATAAGAGTGGCTCACAAGTAACAATTCTGTGATTTTTCCAAGATAACTGTTAGGTAACATTGGGAAATGTATCATATTCCCTTTGTTGTCTCTCAGCACATTTTTACCAGTAGATTTTATCTTATTGCATTTATGTGTTATAAGCATGAGGATGTTCATTGAACAAACTGATTTTTATCTGTCTATCCATGTGTTTCCCTTCTTTTCCCTCTCGTTTTAAAGATTTTCTTCTCTCTCTTAATATTTCCTTGGTGTATTTGTTTGTTTGTTTTTGATTTGTTGGTTCATTGTAATCATAGATCTTGATGAGGAATATATTTGTTTTAACTACTTTCTTTTCTTCCTTTTTTATCCCTTCCATCTTATCCATCCATCCATCTGTGCATTCATTCATTCATTCAGCCTTCTTTCTCATTCATAAAGGAATAAAGGAGTAACAAAGAGTTGAAATTCCTAGAAATTCTACTCATCCTTGCCTTTAAAAATGTTTTTCAATGCTTTAGCATTTTCTTAGCTACCTTCAGAAATTGGCATATGAGTTGGCTTAATAGTTTAAGCATCTCTTGTAGCAGGTGATTTGTAATTTTATTTGGGAAAGATTGTTGTTTTCTAAATAAAATTCAAAGGTACTGTTTACTCCCCTACCATGGAGAATTTCTAAAGCCTTCAGAAAGCATCCCACCATGAATGAAAAATGAGGCTACATGATACATAGGTGGACTTTGAAACCTTGAAAACTGAGATGCTTCTCTGATCTCAAACTATGCTTCAGTAAGCTGTCCTGATTAACTTCCCAGGTTTGACATGGTTTCGAGCCAAGTCAGAATGTCTCTAAGGGCTAGTCACTTGGCTATCATGATTCTGATGTCCTTCAAAATATCAAAATAGTACAGATGATAGACAACATCTTTAAAGTTTTGTGCTATACACATATGGGTGTTCATTTAGATATATGATTCAACTTAGATGTGAGGATATCATGAGTAGCCCAATAATTTGTTATCTATATAACACAACAGTCTTTAAGTAGTTGTTTCATATTTCTATAGTGGCATGGAAAGGATCTAATTTTCTATTAGTAAGCACTGTGTTCCTTTGTGTATATATAAAATAATAAAATTGTTACATGCATTAAATAAATCAATATTTTAAACATTTTTGGAATTTTACTTCCTTCTATTTTTTAGCCATTCATAAGTTAGTAGTGTTTTTCAGTTGCATTCACTAAAGAAAAAAGTAATTTCAAGTAATTTACATGAATACTGCTATAGTCTTGTTCAAAATACTGATTTTCAAAGTTTTTTTTTTTTTTTCCTTCTCTCTCTCTAGGTATGTATTGGCTCCACATTTCCAGTCTTACTGGAAATAGTGCTCTCTATTTTTCCATTGTTTCGCTGGAAAATTTTTTGGAATGTACTTAAAACTTTTAAATTTAGATAAAGGAATAATATATCTCACTACAGCATGCACTATACCATGATCTTTTCGTTGCTTTTGTTTCAGAAATTTTCTATGATTTTAGTTGGTTTTTGATTGGTTAACTCTCCTTGTTTGTGGCTTGGTTTCATGTGCATGGAATAGGGGATTTTTATACTTGTATATTTATAGCAAACAGTGAATATCTGTGTAGTTCTCCAGGTCTCCACATTTTCCCATTAACTTGTTAATTTGAGAAGTTTTGCCTGAGTTGAGGGAAGTTTTCACATCTCTCCCCCCTCTTTACATGGCAAAGAGGCTTTCCGATCTATAGATTTGTAGAAATAAAGTTAAATCTGGCAACATTCTCAGAGATTTATTATCTTTAGTATTTCAAAAAAAAAAAAAAAAAAAAAAAAAAGCAAGCTCAGAGAGATAAAGTCAGGCCTTTCAAAGCTCCAGGAAGCAGTCCTCTGTTCTGTATGCAGGAGAACAGCAGTCAAGTGGTGGTCCTTTTGGGTTTCTCTGGTTTTTGTGCTTCAGTGGTAGTGGGGAGAGTGTTTGAGGCATCAAATGCCTTTTGAATGTCTCTGTTCTTTGTCTTAGTTCTCAAAGAGAAGCCACTGCCCTAAAGCTTCAGTCTAAGAGCAAATGTGGGAGGAGGTAGATATTAAACAAAGTTACCCAAATAGTTATTTAAATAAAACTGTGGTAAGTACTATGAAGAAAATGTAAAGAACCCTATGAGCATATATTAAATTTATTATTATTATTATTATTATTATGATGATGATGATGATGATGATGATGATGATGATGATGATGATGTGTGTTGTACTGGGGATTCAATTCAGGGGCATTCTACTTCTGAGACTTCTGAGCTATAATCTGAGCACTATTTTTTTTTTTTTTTAATTTGAAACAGGTTCTCACTAAGTTGCTGAAGCTGGCCACGAACCTGCTGTCCTCCTAGCTTAGCCTTCCAAGTACTGGGATTACAGGCATGGGTCACCATGCCTGGCTTTGAACATATATTTTAAAAAAGAGTGATTTGACCCAATTGAGTAGATTGAGTAAAGCCTCCAGTAGGACCTGAAGGATGCTAAGGAATTGTGCAACCAAGGGAGACACTTCCATTATTAGTGTTGTCATGAAAAACCGCCATTGGACTCTGAGACTGACTTCCTGAGTGAAATTCTCTTCTTCAACATACAACCAGCTCTGTTTTCTGTTTCCTTAGGCAAGATATTGAGCTTCTCTGTTCCTCACCAGTTTTTTTTTTTTTTTTTAATGATGACACTATCAGGGTATTACATTATTATGCCATTATTACACTATTATGATCTGGTATGAATCTTATGTGAAACGACATATATGAAGCACTTTAACAGAGTCCAAACACACACACACACACACACACACACACACACACACACATACACACACACACACAAATGCTGGCCATTATTATTCTAGCACTTTGCACATTACGAAACCTTTTGTAAGCATCTTAAATCATTTGGTAACCAATGCTTCCCTCTAGTACTCAGTCCTCTGAGCATTTCCCTCTGCTAATGGTACTATAACCCTGTTTGGAGAAAAAAAAAAATTGTAGACCTCTCTTAAGCTTTATTGCAGGGTCCAGGGCTGTCTATAGAGAGAGTCCAGACATATTCTGGGTCTCAGGATCCTGAAGAATATTCAAGAATCTTCCGAACACTTTGTTTGCCAATACTTAAAATTCTAGCAGTGTTTCATTGAAGAATAGAAACACACACTTGAAGGACTAGGCTACATTAAGGATTTCGACAACATGACATTTATGGTTTAAGTGCCTCTTGGGAGTCATGTTCTCAAACTGTTCAATAATGATGTAAGATGGGTGAGCCAACAATTCAAGTGTTTCTCTAAAATCACCTCAGCAGGAGAGCAACATTGTAAACAGTCATCTCTGCATCTCCTTTCTGCAAAATAGCTTTTCATTGTTGTCCATTTATTCCTTTACGGCTGAAAGTCTTTGACCAAGGCACTTTGCATTTTCTAATGATTCTTAAAAGATCTAAAGAAATCCCATGGAAGATGGTATGAACTCTTATTACCAACTATAAAGTAAAGGATGCCATTTTTATTGTAAAGAACAAACTTTCCGCTACACAGATTTAACCTTCTTATATCTGGTAGTATATCTCATCTGAGGGTAGGGTTAGAAGCACTTATATTTGCAATTCTGTAGCAATGCATTGGTTGCTTCTTTTACAGTTTGCAAAAGATTTCATCATGTTTGATTCTCACAGCTGCCTTTCTCTGTTTTACTTGAGACCCGGAGATGCTGAACATGTTGCCCAAGTTCAGAGAACTGGCTAGTGGCAGAGCCAGGACTTGAACCCACATGTTTAATCTCAAATGGAGAGCTCTTGCTACTAGACTTTAATTTTTTTTTTTTTGCTTTGTTTTTAAAGCTTGCACACAAAGAGCAAGCATTATGGAGTTCTAAGACAGAAGATGACCTTTTATCAGTGTGTCACTAAGGACCCGACTGATCTACAGTCACTTCCTGGGAAATATTAGGACTTCAAAGGCCACGCTAGAGAATGTTACTATGGCAGTGCTGAGCTGAGCAAGAAAGAAGATTACAGAAGCCTTCTTGGGGAGAACTACAGGTAGAATTGGATGAGGCTGCTTGTCCCTGTAACACCTTCCAGAGAATCTGCCAGAGGCCAGGAGGCTAAGGTCCTCTCAAAACCTCTGGGGATTTCCAGCCCTGTTTAAAGAACGAGAACCCCCAACCGTTTAAGGCTCCAACCATTTAAGGCAGGGACTGACACGTTGCTAATGATTCCCCTAGGGTCCCTCACTGCAGGCACTTTAAGAATTGTTTCATTCAAACTTGAGTCAGAACATCTTTTAACGAAAATCCAGCCTACTTTTTACCACAGCCCTTTGGGATTAAGTTAAGGAAACTAAAGGCATTATCTGCTTGTGGCTTTGCTGAATCAATGAATTTTACTCACTGTAAACCCACATGAAGTTGTTCTTTTTCATGAAAAGATGGCATAGGCATTTTTGAGCCTTGAGTTTTGAAGAATACACAGGAGGCTCTCTCATGCTGATAATTAGAGCTAGTATCACAGCAGGGCAGAGGAGCAATGACCAGGGCTTTAGCATGTTGAACACAGTCAGAGAAGAGGTGCAGATTTTGTTTACAGTAAAATGTAAAAAGGGGTTAAGTGAAGAAGGCACTAATAACATTAGAAAAATCACAACAATGGTTTGTCCTTCACTAAATGTTGCTCCAAACTGGACCCTCTCCCCAGTAAATTGGAACATCTTTAAAAGCATGAAAATATCCAATAATCCTACTTTACAGGGTAACCATAATGGACCAGTGCATGTGAATTAGGCTCAGCAATAGTGGCTCAGCAAAGCCACCATATTTTCTTAAATTTAAAACTCCATTGATTCTGAGATGCATCGTTTTATTTTTCTGTACCACTGCAATGGAAGTACAAGCAGCTGCTCACACCACCCTCTTAGGGCTTTGATGTATATCTTGTCTTTCCAGCGGTATTGGTGGTGTTCCCTGCCTTTATTGCCTGGCACAAGAGAGGCATGTGTCTTCTGCATGTGTCTCAGTAACAAGATGTAATACAGTGTCACCCACATCTGTAAAGAACTTGGCTGTTGCTTTGCAAGAAAGTAGGGAGTCTGAATTATTGCTTTGACAATAAGTATTTATTTCAGTAATAATATCAGATTTACATGTAGCAACTTGGTTCAACAGAATGTCTCAAAAATGAGTGTCATGTAATCTTTTTGAAGACTGACAAGTTATGCCATTTGATATGTCACCACTGCACATGGCCAATAGTGGCTGTAAAACATCATTGATTAGAAGATGCATTCTAGTTTTAGAAAACTTAAAATGTGACAAAGATGTGCCATCTAGAATTGAATTATCATAGTTCATAGTTCACCAGCCTAAACAGCCAAGAGATGAGAAAATAACTCAGCTGGGGATTTCTGAAACAATGACAAGATGGAACTGAAGCAATAACAGTGTGGCAAAGAAGGCTTTAATGTTCCCTTCAGCTGAACCAAGCTTTAGGTGGGCTTGAACATAAATTCCCTGGCCTCTTTTTCTTTTCATTTATTAAAAAATTCAATTTATTTAAAACTGATACATAAAAATTGTACATTATTAATGGAGTATGATGTAATGTTTACATATCTACACACATACATCGTGTAATGTTTAAATCAGGTTAAATGTTTCTATTCCTTCAAATGCCTAAATTTTTTGGGGGGGGGGTGGGAGAGAAAACATTCAAAATGTTTTCTTTTAGCTTCTTGAAATGTATAATTCCTTACTGTTATCTACAGTCACTTTACTGTTCTAGAGTACACTAGCATTTCTAGGCTCCTATCTAACTATAACTTAGTACTCATTAATCAATGTTTGCCCATTTTCTTAAAGCATTTAAGTTAGAAAGCTTGCTATTGTAAATCCTTTCTGCTTCTTTGAGATATAAATCTATAACCCGCAATGTATTTCTGAAGGGCCTGGGAGCCATCTCTTTGAAATGAAATTAACTACAGAGACAGGGCTCCTATCTCCCGGGTCTTTATAGGAGGGTAGGAGTCTAACTTTGAGGGTTACCTGTTTGCAAACACAGATGACCTAACACGTCAACTGACCTCCTCTCTCAACATTCTCTAGCACTTTTCCATTAACTTCAGCATTTAAAAATCTTCCCCTCCAGCCTTCTGTTTCAGTTAAGTTGAATTTTCTTTCTTATTGCAATAGGCTGAAAATAAGTCTTCCTTGCTTAACTGTTTCAGTGTGTTTTTTCTTTTACACTAGTTATCCAGTTCCAGAGAAATGGCCAGCATTAAGCAGTTCTAATAAACACTTAGCATATGCTACTTTGAGTTGTGATTGTTTTATGCCTATGCTTTGGTCTTTTATATAGCTTTTATAATTTATATATATTATGAGAGTAAAATATTAGCAATATATTTTATCTGTAGTATTTCTATGTTGCAAATGTTGAGTGTGTGTGTTGAAAATTATAATTCATGGTTAGAACTAGTCATTTTTATTGTTTGGAACCATAGGAGTTTTGAAGTAAGGAGAAATTCTTTCTAGTCCAAGAGTCTAACTTTATAGCACCACATTCTGTGGTCCAGAGGGATTGATGATTTTCTCAGGATCACATTCCTAGTTAATGATTGGCTAGAAACAATTCAGTACAATCCAGGAAAGGAGGCTGCTTATGACTGGTCCACCAAACCAGTGGTGCCCAACACAAAGCTGTGCATTAAAAACAGCACACCAGAATATACTTTCTCCCTATGTGTAATCTACTAAAACCTAGCAAGAAATTGTCAGTTTGCATTCTATGCAGTGGCAAAAAGTTAAAGTTTGAATGATTTTCAGCATTTATGAATGGATTCTCATTTTTTAAATCATCCATTGCTTATTATTTTTATTCCTTCTGTTGCTTTCATGCCTAGAAGTGTGTCAAATTGAATGTGATACAATGTTTTGCTGGTTATGGTAGCTCACAGAACCTGGGAAGGTGGCCTTTGTAAGAAAAGAAACAGCACTTGATGTGCTCTGGAGCTGTCTTCTTTGCAAATTGGGCTGCTGGACATGGAGGGAAAGAGTTTTCAGAAAACATTTCTATAATGCTACCAGACTACTAAGCTGGTGGTCTGCAAATCTGTACAGGTGGTAGGATTTTTGTAGGTCAGAGAGATATATTCTATGAAACTGCATGCTCTTAGGAAGCAATGAATTGTATAAATATAAATGATTATTTTTATTATGCAAATAAGTGAGCTTAATACAGTAATAATTGCAGTTAAGAAATCCAGGTCCCTATGCCCTAAAAGCAACACCTTTGTAAAGAAATTTAACAAAGCCTATTATAACTATTATTACATGCCTTAACTGCAAGGGTTTGAGTAAGAACCAAACTTTGAAGTGCATTTTTTTTTTAATCCATTAGACATAAATTAAACCAAACCAAGAGATTGAAGTGTCTCCTCCCTCTTCCTCCTACACCACTGGGGGCCAAACCTGAATTTGCTGATGTTTGCAGTATTTGTATGAGAATTGCTATGTTCTGGATCAAAACCAACACTCTCGTGATGATTCAGAGAAAGAATTAGAAGTTATATATTTTTAAAATCTCCCTTTTATGAGCAATTTAAATTGGCAGGGAAAACACAATTAAGCAATTTCAGAGGTGTAATTTTGTGGAGATTTAAACATCACATCTCTAAACACTGTTTTAAAAAGAGAAATTTGTAATTAAGTTTTCCTATTATTTATAGTTCTAATCTTTGGAAGACAGAGGCAAAGAAAATTGCCAAGAATGTGATTTTGCAAAGTACCATTTGAAAAATCCCAGCCTTAAAATGTTGAAACAGAAAAAGGTGAGAGTGACTACGGGTTTCAAGTGTGGATAAAGAGCCACGATATCTCCTCAGCATTACCATTGAGATCATTAACTGGAGGACCCTGCAAACTCCATCCCTGGGCTTTAGAAGCCAGCAGCAGACAGGAAGATATCTTGCCTGCAAATTAGAGACTGTGCCATAGACTGTAGGAGGAAGAGCAAATTATCAGATGTCTTTAACTCTCCCATTTTCACACCCTATCTTTGTAATCTTCCAATACAAGGTTTCATTTTATAGTTATCTTTGACAACATCAAGATCTGCTTCAATTACTTAGAGTCCTGGAAACCCCTAGTTTTTGAGCAAGTCAGTTCTTTTGTACATCCTTCCTTGTTTAAAAAGTCTCTACTGTGTCAATAAAATATGATTCCCAGTTTGCTTTTTCTTTCTTTCTTTTTTTTAACTGCTAGGTTGAAGTTGCTTCTTTTCATAAGTCATGTTTGGTGATACCTGGTTGGAGCTTGAAATTGGTCATAGCATATTTACATCAAAGAAATCTGCAAACACTACCATTAATCGAGGACTTTTTGGAGAGAGCTGATTGTTAAACCTTTACCACCACACCATTACCTCTGGAGCTGAGCAGAACAAGTCCACCCCCTCATTGCCACAGCAGCTTTTCAAACACATTTAAGTTTCCTCTCCTTCTCACCCAGAAATTCAAACAATGCACGTAGAAAGGACCCTGTTAGGAACTCTCCCTGGGCCTCTCTAATATTAGCAATTAGGGTTTGTATATTTGTCTGTTTGTGTGTCCTCAACTAAGATATTCTGCTTGTTTCATCAAGCTGTTCTGTGAATTAAACAAAATAGTGCCTTCAGTGTCTAGCACATGCTGTAGCTCACAGTAAGACCTTGGACATGCACATGCTTTATTATCTTCAATGCAATGGTTTATTGTGCCAGAGAACAGTCTTTGCTTATTCTTCTCTCCTAGACAAGGAGATTAAGGAAAAGCACACCCTAAAGAGAGTTTTTACTTTTTTTCCAAATTGTTTCATCTGAGTAAAATATGTACAATTCTGATTTGATGTCAAGGCTACATATACACTTAGTTTTAACTTCTGATCGATTGCAGCATACTCTTAGAATGCTTGGATTGTTAAGGATAGGCATCCCACAGTCTCTCTTCCTTTTGTCTTACAAAAAGAGTTCCAGTTGTTTGTTTTGTTGTGTTTTTGGTACTGAGGTTTGAGCCCAGGGGAATTCTACCTCCAACCTCTACCCTCAGCCTTATTTATTTTTAAACAGGGTCTTGCTAAGTTGCTGAGGGTCTTACTAAATTGCTGAGGCTGGCCTCAAACCTCAATCCTTCTGTCTCAGCCTCCCAAGTACTGAGATTACACAGTACATGCCGCCAGGCCTGTATAAAAAGAGCTCCAATTAAAGGTTTACTTGATATGAGTGGAACCTATGGTTTGAGGAGAGACTGTGGAGTGTCTAGTAACTTCCTATGTGATCCTTCTCTGGGTTGTCTTTCTGTATCTTAGAGCCTAGTGCAATCATAGCCCTTCATGCATGATTATCTACCTCTCCTCTCCTAGTGTCCTGAAGATTCCAGACTCTCAAAACCGAGAGGAACCCAGCTGCAGTCAGGGCATGCTAAGAGGGCTACAAGTGTCTCCTCTCTGGTGTTCAAGTCCTGTATAATCCTTTTCCTTTGAGTGTGGGTGTGGACTGTGGATATGATGGGGTGGTAGGCCCATGATTGCTTATGCTGTGTGGCACAGCTGATTTTGAGGAAGGGTGATTATCCTTCATGGGTCTGGTCTTATCAGATAAGTCTTTAAAAAGAACTAGGCTCAGTTCAGAGGTTTGAAGCCTGAGATAGATTTGATTTGAGGGAGATTGTCTCTTATGGTTTTGAGTGAAGGAGGGAACAGTCTATAAGGACTGAAAAGCAGCCTCTATGGGCTCACAGGCAGCCAGAATACAGGACCTCAGTCACTCCGCCTCAAGGAATTAATTCTGCCCACAATCTGAAAGAGCTTGGGAGTGAGTGGATTCTCAATTAGAAAGCTTTTCCTGCTTGCCATCTTGAGTAAGACTGAGTGAAAGACCCAGCTTAGCTCCTATCAACTACTGACATACAGAACTCTGTGCAAATAAAAACCATTTTGTGGTACTGGGAACTAACCCAGGGGCACTTTACCTCTGAGTTCCACCCCTGGTCCTATTTTATTTTGAAACAGGATCATTCACTAGGTTGCAGAGGACTTTGCTAAGTTACTGAGGTTGGCCAGAAACCTGCAATCCTCCTGTCTCAGCCTCCCAATTACTGAGATTATAGGTGTGTGCTACCATACCCTGCAAAGCCATTGTTTTAAGCTGCTAAATTTGTGGTAATTTGCTATGCAGCAACAGAAGACTGAAAAATCTCAGCTCTTAATGCCCTCATAGAATTATCCTCTCCATTCTACACAGTTTCTGTCTGTTTAACATACTAAGATCCTCTTAGTTCATGGGGGCTTACTTCTGGATTATTCCCAGTTCCTCTTGTGATTCCTCCTAAAACAGTCTGCCTTTTCTGAAGCTCTGGTTCAATATCTACTCTGCCCAGGTAGAGGATATAAGAGATGATCCAAGAGATATTCCAAAATCAAGTCAATGATCTAAGAAAGACATAAAATTTTGCGAAGGCATGCATAAGTTACATCATCTTGACAAAGTATAAATCTTTTCTGAAACAAGCCAGGCTAGAAATAATTGAATAGCAAAGCCTCTGGCTGAAAATTATACCCATCTCTCTATTTCTCTACTGAGGCTTTTTTGTGTTGTTTTTACTCTGCCATGTGATTATTCCCATGTTGGTCTAGTCTTGTGAATGCTTTGGAGGTGAGGGCCTGTGTTATGTTCATCTCTGAATTCCCAAGTGTAGGTGCTCAGTAAGTGTCTTCTACATTTACCTGAAAGGGAAACATTTGCAAATGAAAGGATTTACAGCTTTCTGAGATTAATTAAAGATATTTCCCAAAGTTGAAAAGCAATAGAGAAAACTATCCATTCAGAAAGATGTGAGAACTAAAGACTATACCATGGTACAAATGCCTTTTCAGGATCAGAAAGCAATTTTGATGAAGCAGGAGGTGTTGGCGAGCTCTTTCAGGGTGGGAGATGAAGAAGCTAACAAAAATAAAAATGAGACACCTTAGAATTTGCCATAGAACAAACAAGACAGAAGGTGATAACACTGATAGTTTAGAGCCGCTCTCAAGGCATGTTTTGTCTAGTTCACGAAGGGCATTGTCTCTCCTTTGAGGGAGACTCGGTTATATATACAGATATAGCCAGGAGGATTTGTCCACTGTAAAATAGCCAAACTAATATTAAGA